>JANHGB010020886.1:32917-59599 GCA_026283785.1 Coracopsis vasa
GTTGTTCCAGAATCTCTTTAGCATTTGTCACATTGAATTTATACTGGAATAACCTCTAGCTTAAGCTGCTATTTTGGCAAATCACTTTAGCCTTGGAGCTGGGTCAAACATTTATCGGCCTCTACAGTATGGGCAGAGACCATAGGAGACGTGCAGCTCCTTCAATATGAGGCTTTTCTGAATCCAGCTCCAATGTGATGAGTAACAGTGGAGGACATGGAAAACTCTTATTCAATTTAATCCAAAACAGAGCTGGGCAAGCACTACCTTGGGGAGCTACTAAGTGTAATATTGCAGTCTGCACTTAGAGCATGGCTTTCATGACAATTAAATGTCTTTTTCAGCATTTTTTTCAGTACATTGAGATGATTATATTGAACTTTAGTTGTTTTACAGAAATGTCCCAAATGTATTTAATATGATTCCCACTGAAAAGTGGCAATTAAATATAAGAACTCTTCTTTTTCTATGTACAACTGCAAGTCCCATTTTCATATCATTCTTGAGTCCAGCCATTTGTCCCATGGAAGATATTTCTATTTAAATCAGTAGCTAATTATTGAGACAACTATTCTATGACCTGATAGTTACGGCATATAACCTGATGAGAAGGAGGGGAAGGTCCAGCTTTGAGATCCTGTTCTGGACAGTTAATTCCCATGCAGTGTTTTCAGTAAAGCCACGTTACAGAAGGAATTTCTCTCCATGAGGATCCCAGATTATCAACTCGCCGGAATTTAGTAGGGAAATGCAGTTTTGCTGAAAACTGCTTGATTTTGTCTCATTGCCCTTCCCAGCACTTGGAGTTACTTGCCTGGTACAGGCTTGTTTAGGACAGCTGACACAATAGCCAGCTAGTGATCAAAACAGAAAAATAATGAAGATAGCCTGTAAATGTGACAGACTATGTCTGCACTCTGACCTTAGAATGCCAGTTTTTACCTTGGACTTTAGTGTAAGAAATGGTCTTTCAATGAGAAATATCACTGATTTTTTTGTTGATGTTCATTTAAGAAAACTATGTATAATATAATAATTAATATTTTGCAGGATAAAGAGGAAAACAATTTAGATACAAGAGACATGCAGATATACTTGCAAGTCTCTGCTATCTTGTTTTTATCTTATGGCGTGGTTCTGGAGTTGTATTCAAATCCATATTATTCATCCCTTTTCATTTATGATTTCTGCATTTCTTAATCATTTAATGGAAGCAAGATTCTAGTAAACTGGAAAACCATGCACTTTGTGAGCCAAGAGTACACTAATTTGGGACACAATGCGCCAGAAAGAAATAAAGATAGGAAAAACACAGGGACTATTGTGCAGACTGGGGAGTGTCTGGTGTTTAGGCTGTGGCTCAATGATGCACAGATGTGGTAGGTTTTATATCCAGTCTACAGAACTTCAATCTAATAGCCCACATTTGTTCAAAAACTGTTGATGGTTTAACTTTGCATTAGCAGGGTTTGTGCAGGATTAGCCATCTTCCCACCTCCCACATCCAGCATGTGCTCCCCATAAACGCTGTCATGGGCATTTCAAAAGAAATTCGATCCTGCGACCACTCCAGATCTAACGGGGGTTTCTGGTGCGCAGATCTCCCGTTATTAAAGAAGAACCCACTGCAGCTATTTGCCCTGTTATTAGCCGGAGTAAGGCTTCCCCTCCACCCTCTTCTGTTTCACAGGAGATTTCTAAAGATTCTTTGTAAGTGCTGTAAGAAAGCTTAAGGTTCAGGAGTAAACTATTCTTGTCAGTGATACTCCAAGTGTGTATGAGCTTTTGTTCTCTACATCTTATCTAGGAAGCCAGTAGCTCTTTAAAGACCTAACATCAGTCCTTTCCCATGGTAAACATAGAGCCCTTCAGCTCATAGTAAATTATCCCGCTGTCTAGTACCATGTGAAGAATGAATTGGATATTCTGTTTGTTGACTTCTGAAATTGATAAGCCACTAAGTACCCATTATGAGTGAAATGACCCATTTCTACTAGAAAAAAATAGCCATTGAGGAAACAATTTGTACACCATAACATCTTCCACACATTTTGTCTTGTTCGTGTAGAACCAACTACAGTGAAAGAGCTTTTCATGGTTATTTTTGTTTTTATTTGGAGTTGGAGAGCTATATTTAATTTTTTTAAATATGATGTTTGGCTAAATTTGACTGCATCAGTGTCAGGTTGGTTGCTGTTCAAATTAAAGTTCCGGGGAAAATTCTCAACTTACAGACATCTTTGTCAATTATCACAATGATTTCAATTATATTCTGTCCAGTATGTTCTCTGATCAGAGGTTACAAATGTAACTAAATGCTGCAAGTGTAGGACTCAGTTTGGAGATCTGTGAAATTTTTCACTTCCAGAAATGTTGCATGATTGTAATATGAGCATTTTATAATCTCAGGCAAAATTTTGTTCTAAATATACCAATAAGGGAATTGTTTTCAATTAAACCAAATCAGTGATCCATGGTCTGTATTTACTTCAACACTGATTTGGGATCTTAACAAAATAAACCACCTACAAGATTACCAGTATTTTCTAAGCACCAAACTACTTTTCTAGATGTTTAGATCACTGCTGTTTTTCTCTTTTGTGAATGTCCAGGCATGACATTGGAGGATATTAAAGACATAGAAAAGGTTAATTATATTAACTATAAATATATACAAGAATAAAAATACACAAGATTAAAACCTTGAGGTTTTCTCAGTTGCAAAATACTTTTGTAAACTGGCCTAAAAAGGGAGAAACCTCAATTTAAAATAAACTTACAGCTTCCAAATTTCAAGGGGCAAGCATGTACATCCATAGGAAAGTCTTCTAAATGCATTGGACATTCTGCTCTCACAGTCAATCTATAATGGATTAATGAGCAAAAGGACACATTTATTCTAGTTTCATAGAAATAGCAAACAGACTTCTATTAAGACACATAGAATAAGTATAGCATAATACCTGTTATGTGATTAATTATCAACTAGAACAGGACCCGAATTGTCTGGCTGGGGGGTGCCAATAGGCATGTATGGACGCAGCAGTGCAGCTGGCTCTGGCCCTCTACCACATTCACTGTACAGCAAACACACGCTCAGACTTCTAACTTGGCATGAGGATTAGAATCTATTAGCAACTGAACTTGGTTCCTTGCTGTCATTATTAAATTGGTGCACTCTGGATGCTCAGACATTTACTGCAATCATTGCATTGTTATCAGCTTGGGTGCAAACATGTTTCTCAATAAAAGAGATTAAATAAACTATAAACAGTCACATACCACACATCAGCAAGGAACAAACAATAATACTTGAATACTGGGCAGAAGATTGCTTCAAGGCACTTGCAAAGGTGAGCGAATAGAAATGGTTATGGTCAAAAAAGAGACACATGTGAACGATGTGCTGCCAAGATAGTGTTCCTGTGAATTAAATCCTTATCAGTCAAGCATTTAGGAAGACAAAAATTGACCTGGACTTGTGTAACTACCAGCCAAGCAGATTCTACCCTATCCTAGAAGTCTTTAAAGATGTAGAATAAATTGAACATATTTGACAGACTCCCAAAAGCCTGGAGACTTTTCTCCAAATACTTGTACTGCTTTTAAAAAGTCTTTAAAATTGTTAAAAGAAAACTCAGTGTTCACCTATGTACTAAGCTATTTATCTTGACCTTAGTCAACAGAATCACTTTATGCCTTGTTTGATTCCATGGAGACATAAATGAGGGATGTGTAGCTCTGTACAGACAGCATACTAGTTTTTTTTCATTGTTTAATTTGCAGTCTTTTAATCCAGAATGCTTCCATGACTGTGTATCATTGTTATTTCAAAAGGATTTAACTCCTCTGCTGAAAACTGGGTAGCTAAAGTTCAGTTATCCATGAAGACAAACATACATTTCCAGTAAAACTGGTGCCAGCACAGAAATAATTTTGTCTCCTAACCTTCCAAAAGCTTTAGTGGATTGTTTTTCCTGTTATGAACAGAATAAGAAATGTCTAGTTTTAGATTATCATGCTCTGTATTCCCAAGCACAAGAAATGTGAAGAATGGACATTGAATTCTCTGTGCCTCTGCTAGTTCTTAGAATCGGCTTTCTGTAGGATCTAAAGATGAATACCCCTTGCATACCATCTAATATTCTAGATTATATTAAATTTTCAGGCTTTATAATACTTTGCTAATAGAATTCTTGAAAGCAACTCCAAAGTAAGGTCCTTTGCAAACTGATGGATTCGCAATACTATAGGCACCTTTTCAAAATCATGCATTAAGACACATCCAGGCAGCGTAAAGGTAGCACAGCAGGAGGGAAAAGCCATAGCAGCGTAAATGCCTCAGTTTGTCCATCATTCCATGGCCTATTGTGAAAATAATTACGAAGCAGGAATCAAATAATGATCAAAAAGGAAACCTATTACCTGTTTGGAAAATATGATGCTTTAACAAGTTAAATTATGAAACTAAACGAAGGATATAATGTTTTAGGACTCACCTCATTGTGTATAGCAATGTCCCATCCTCTGTAATTCGTAATAGTTTATTTGGCATTGTCATATTATGAGCCACTGACTTCTTTCCATTATGGAAAAAGGTATCAGGTGTCCAGATTTTGCTGGCCATTAAATTAT
The DNA here is from genome assembly GCA_026283785.1 of Coracopsis vasa. NCBI lineage: Eukaryota > Metazoa > Chordata > Aves > Psittaciformes > Psittacidae > Coracopsis > Coracopsis vasa. The sequence continues at coordinate 37,553 of JANHGB010020886.1, forward strand.
TTAGCCGGAGAACAGTCATAGGTCCTTTGAATTTTAGTCTCTCATCTTTCCAGCTTTGACGGAAAAATACATCTATAGTGTATTCCTACATCAATTCAGAAAAAAGGGAAACACTTGTGACGCCATATGTTGCAATATGAGAACTTGAAAAGTATATTCTTACTGCTCCCTAGAAGCAAGATGACTATTAAGGACATCAGTAATTATCAGAACATTACTTCTCTATATTACAATGTACCTGAAGCCGGTTATTAAACAGTTATAATATCATTACTGTGTTCAACAGAATAAAGGTTAGGGAGAACAGTATATCAAGTTAGACAAGAATGTGAGATAGAATGAAGTGGAAACTAAATAATTCACCCTCTTCTCACTTTCCCTTCACCTTCTAAAAAACTGTAATTTGAAGCTGTGGATATGCAGCCAGTATGCATAGCCCAGGAAGAATATGTCTCTTGGAATAAAACAAGCTTTGTGAGACAGGGTCTTCTAGAGTCTTTTGTTCTGTTTCATTAGCATAAATATCTAGTCAACCTACAAAAAGTTCACAGTTCACTTAGAATTATGTGGTTCAATATATGAGATGTTGAATGGCTCATTGGTCCAAATCACTGGACTACAGCTAGCACAAGCTGGTGACAGCTTTGGACCAAGAATTATAGCTGGTTATGCAAGGACTAGAACAATGGGGAAGAGGTGCAGTGGCTTACTTAGTGCACATAGGGTGAATCAAAATAACCAGCACTCACTATGAAATGAAAGAATTATTTGTTACAAACCAACCGGAACAAAGTTAAGAGAGAGAAGATGGGAAGGAAAAGTATGTCAGAGTATTATACTATAAATACAGAGATACATGGGGTGAAAATGGGTAAAACTCCTATGGATGCAGTGTAGTATAATATTTTCCCGGGGAAAAATTCCATTCAGTCATGAAAGTTCAGTATGGGATTACCCTGACCTTTCCAACATTAATGGTTATGCTATTGTGATAAACATAAACACTGTTCGAAATTACCCTGGATTATAATCTTTTGGCTGAGAAACTGAACCTTTGCTGAGATCTCCTGCCAGTGGAGATGGCAAATCCTGAAATGAAGGAAACTCCTGTGTATGAAGGCACACACAGCTTAAGGACAAGGAATATGTTAGTAAATAGAAACATTCTGGAACTGGTATGCAAAATTTCTCTGTGGCAGACTCTCTTAGACTTATAATTTTTCTATTAGCAAATGGTAACACTCCATACAATATGAGCAAATGTGAGCTGTTTATTTCTTGTGTAACTATCAGCAAGTAAGAATGGTGGTTCTTACTGATGGTGTGTTTTTCGTGGTCTTAGGGCATGAAATAGCTAAATAAATTTCTTGTGGACTTGGAAATGTTGTAGTTCCATGGAATGTTCTTAATTTGGGTTTGTTGAGTTTTGGAGTTGGGGATTTTTTGTTGTTGTTGTTTTGGGGTTTTTTTATTTACATCCCGTATCTGTGAGTCATTTAGGTGTATAGTTAATTGTATTTTCATTTTTTAATTATGTGCTCAGTGAGCCCAGATGTGTTCAGCTCCAGTGACAGCAGTTGTGCATTTACAGCCTACAACTTGCTTCAAGAATTTCGCTGGGTCAAGGCTTTAGATTGAACAGTGTGCAAAATCTTGTCCCAGTTGTGCAGCAGAGTAGCAGAGAAGTAGGTTCAAAAGGCAGTAGATGGCATTAAAATATTGAATTTTCTCCGTATTTTACTATTTCCAAAGAAAATTTCCTCCTACACACATGGGGAAGGTAAAAGACATGCCCAGAAGGTGACATCATTTCAGCGTGCACGTAAACCATTCCCTTTTTATCTCTTTCAACTGCTAAGAAGGAGGTGAGTGGGAGGTGGTACAGGTTGAGAGAAGGGAGTCTGGTTCTTCACTTTGTATGAACACAAGTTTCTTATGCTGGGAAAGAATATGGAGTCTGAGAGATCTGACAGCATAAGATAGAACTCAATTAAAAAGTAGCTGACAGGTCATATCTGGCACAGACTGAATCTTTCTCTGACCCAGGCTGTTGCAGTATATAGGATGAATTCATTTTGGCTGAGATTTCTCAACTCCTTAGCCTTCACTACCCACTTTAATACACACACTAATTCTCCTCAAATGAATCCTGACAGACAGCTGATCTTTAAGATCAAGTCATCGACTCTAATTAAGGCTTTCTTCTACAGGAAGGTGCCACACAGAACAAAGGAACAGAAGGATTTTTTCCAAACCATGCACTATAGCAGTGGTCTAAGTATAAATATATGAGTGAGGTGAAATTTGGAATAAATTCTCCACAGGAGAGATTCTTCATTCCTTAGTGTGTAGGTAAAGAAAGAAGATTCCTGTCTGCGCTTTGGCAATAAGTTGAATGATATTAAATATTTACAACACTTTGACTTAAATATTCTCTGATTTACTCATCTAATATCTCTTCCCAGAAACTGTGCAGGAATGTAGTAAGATAAAATTAAATTCTTGAGGAGCTTACAGTACGGAAGCAGTGGGAATGAAGGTTTACTAAGATAAAAAATTAAATACTCTCTTTATGAAAATAATTTAATTTTAAAATGCTTCTTATCCCACGTAATATACATCAAAAAATTCACAAAAGTGTGTCAGTGTTGAATAGCCAGTTATCTGTCGATTACTCCAATCCACCATCTGAGAGAGCATGCCTGAAAACCTGCAAAGTTCTTCCAGGAAAAGATATTTTTAAAAGTGCTTTTTTCTTCTTTAATTTTATTCACAAGTTTAAGAACAAGCCAAGGCATACTCTTTATAGATTAACAGGTTATGTCTATGCTGCTCTTAAAAAAGTGTATTGAGAGTGGGTAGGAACACCATGTACTCCCTGATATATCAACCTACTATCTATATAGCTGCCTCATTGGATTCTGCAAACAGATGGTCTCTAGGTATGCTGATGTCTCACTGTGGCTGTAGTTTCATAACACATGGTGTCAGCTGGAAAAGCTCATTGCCAGTTCCCAGCCATCAGTCCCAGGCTCAGACAGCAGCGCATCGTTCCCCCAGTGTGCCAGTACAGCTGCATGTGAGCCCTCTCTCTTACCAAATCCCACAGCCCAGGCTACACTTACTGTAAATCTGCTCACTGGAGCAAATTTGGGGTAGCCCTCAAGTGACGGTGTTGACAACCATCCTGTAGTATGCACAGAGGAATTTGCACTACATGTACACAGGAATTAATATGAACTTTATATTCTGCAAGTTCTTAATTTTATCTTTCCCTCTCTGCCTCTGATTTCACACTTATTTCCTTACGCAAAAGAGTTAGCATGAGTAGGCAGCACACACATTACTTTTTAGGAAAGGTGAGTAGGAGTTTTATACTAAATACTCTTCTGTAATTCCTTAGTTTCCAAAACACATGAACACCTGCCTGTGTGTTTCTTGGTCGCACACTATATTAAGAGAATGATGAATTCTTTCTCCTGTTTAACTGAGAATCAGGAGCCATGTGGTGTGGGCTTTTAATTATTTATGACAAATATTTTTGTAGGTAGTGATGGCTTATGGCACAGTCATTCAGCTACACTGAATTACAGTTGAAGTCAATGTTTTGGGTTTTGTTTTTCTTTTTAAATATACCTATTTGTATTTCTGAAAGTAGATTTTTTTTGGCTTCAGTATTATATTCTTCCTTAAAACTCAAATCCCATACAAATATCAGTTTGTCCTAGGAATGACAAATTAGCTTTACCTTCTACTTAATAATTAAATCACCTGAAACTACAAAGTAGAAGTAGATGCTGAAGTCCCAAGTACTTCAGCAGACCTATCAGTTACTCTAAACTTATGTCTACATGTAGGACAGCATCCATGCCCATTTGTTTATTAGATTACCATTCGTTATTGGAGTTTTCTAGTAAAAATGACTCAACAGAGCAAACAATAGCTTAGCCAGCTGACTTACAGCAAACAACTCCAGTAAATATTAATACAGAGCACACATTCACCCACATACATCTATTACTCTTTTTTTCATTGATCTCTCATAAACATCCAGGCCAATACTTTAAATTACATTAGTTTTCAGGAAATTAACAAGAGATCCATCCCCAAAAGGCAGGTTTCTATAAAACTGCAGCAGCCTCAGATCACTTGCAAACTGCAGCTGCTACAGTTTGAATTCAAAGACTATTAAATAAGTTAAAAAATAAAAATTAGTCACAAGACTGTTTGAAATTTCCAGTTTGTGCAGTGGTGATTGGTTACCTGTTTTGGCACAGAAATGGGAAAGCGAGATGAGGTGTTTTACCAAATACAAATAGTGTGTATCAGATGTTTCTATCAATCTTTAATCCAAGGAATGTGCCCTCTTTTAAAGTAAAATTTAGAGTAATAAGTAGACATGGTAATTTCACAACATTATCATAGAACAAAAAAGCAGAAATCATTTATTTATTTATTTATTTATTTATTCTTCATTGTATATATAGTGCTTAGACAGTATTGTATGTATGTGCTGAGGAGACAAATCACCAATGCAGTTATTTCCCTAGATTACCCTCCTATTGTAAGTAGTCTCAGCAGAAAGACTGGTCAGAATATTTGTGCTGCCACCTGAGGTATTCTTTCTCATTTAAATATCATGGCATCAGTTACAATTATAAATATGACTGTAGTTTTACAGATGCTATTTTCTAAGCAATCAGGAAAATGGTGTCTTTGCATAAAGTTCATTCAGGAAAATAAACTATCTTGTAAATGTTATTCTCTGTTATTCCATCCCTTAATGTCATTTTGAGTAGTCAGATACTTGTAGTAACCTGGTATTTAAGGCCTGTCTACAGTTTTTGTTTGAATTAAACAACTGATGGTTTTGTGGTAAGGAATTTATTTCCTTTCCTGTGATAATCTGTTGGGGTTTTGTTGGGGGTTTTTTGTTTAGTTTTGGGTTTGTGGGGTTTTTCCCCCCATTTTTCTTTTGGTGAATGTATTTAGCTAACTGTAGCCAGCTACAAGGCTGAACTGCTTTCTTTTCTTCATTTAAATTAACGAGGATGCTTTCAGCATTCATCCTAACACAGAATCCAGCAGATACTACTGAATGCAGACCAGGCTTTCCCTGTCAATAGCAACCTACTTGTGAAGACCTCATTTATATGCAAAATATTAAGTACCTTATGTGTAATTTCACACAATTTTTAATATCTCTTAAGACCAGAGCCCACAACATCTTCATTCAGTGTTCTGAACTTCTCCATTCCCTGCAGTTATCTAGCAATTTGATTTTAATATTTATTCCATGAAGAAGTGACACTAATTCTCTCATTAATCTTCTCTCTTTCAGCAGCCAAGATCTAGGAAAGTCACTTCCCATTGATCAGTAGCTTTTAATATAAAACTACAGGTTAGACTGTATGGATGTCACACTGTAGGCATAAGTGTTAATTGCATTTTAAGATGATGATCTTTCTCAGCAAATTGGATCAGTGATGTGCCAGCAAGGACCTGAGCAATCATTCTCAGAAGAATGTGTATCCAAACCCTAATGCGTTTCATAATATATTATGTAGCAAATAGAAGGTCTGTTAAAACACTTATTAAAGTCTCTGAGGCTGCTAATTTCAGGGCACTTAAATACAGCCACAACTAGCAGGAAAGGTTGCATATAAAAACTTACAGCATTTTGGAATCTGGGGTTTAATAAAGGCCCAGCCTTAAAAGGAGTAAATAAGTTACATATAGATCTTTCATCCTCCAAATTAAAAAGACAAGGCAAAATGAATGCTGTAGAAATATAGGCTATCACTTACCATATCATGGTCTGAAACAGGCCCAAAACTGGTGACGAAGATGTCTGTCTTCACTTCAGTTACACGCTCTGATGAAGCAGGAAATTAGGACAGTGAGTGTCTATCAACAGTCTTCATTAGATCTAACCACTACAAATTCTCACAATAAATAGAAAAATTATTGGCTTTCATTAACCATTCTAAAATTGGTCTACAATACGGTCCTGGTAATTTATTGCTTCTCAATGTAATTTCACAGTCAATATTGTCAGCAACAATCTTTTTATTGCAGTGTTTTTGAACACAGAACTTTTGAAGACATAGATTGTGATGCCAAAGTACAGCAGCCATAGCTCCGCTGTTGTGTAAATCTTTTCACTCTGACTAATAAATCTTCTTTGTCTGGTAACATAAACAGTGCTATGTATTTTACACAGTACTCAAAAGTCTCATTGGGTACTCAGCATTTCTGAATGGCAAGCTGAATGAAGGTCTCTAATAATTAACCCTGGGCTTATGAATTTTGTCATTTTTATTGAGACACAGAAACATAAAAGAAAAAGGGAGATAATGCATCAAGGTGTGTAAAAACATACAGATATTTTATTGGGCATGAGTGAGAAATGGCTGCACTGCCCTTAACTGCAACAAAAAAAAGGAGTTAAACCTTTCCAAATAAATATCAGCTAAACTTATCTACTACAGTTTTTCACTTATGTATAAACATTATAGTTTGTAAATGTTCAAGATTGTTTTTAAACTGATACGGGCATTAACAGTAAATTTCTCGAGCTACCTAATTTTTTTAATAGGCCTCAATGATACGTTAGTGTAAATGATAATTCAGAAATCTAGAACATGTACATAACACAGATTATATGTATATACTGTGCCATAAAGCTAGACTTCTCTGTGATTTCAAAGATGTACATTTGCTCCATGGCACAATGCCCTTGTCCACTTCAGAAGGATATAATGATTTTAGTCGTCACAGATGCTGAGCCTGAGACACCTAAAATGGTGCTGATCTATTGTTAAAAGTCACTTTGAGAAACACATGAGTTTAACATCCCTCTTCCTCTCCTTTCCTCCCCAGCTACACGCACTTTGGTACATCCTGGTATTTTCTAGGCCACACATCACGAAATATTCACCCAGGATGGCATATATCAAAATCACTCTACTGATTTAAGTATAGCCACAGGGAGTAACACCACCTGGAGGCATAAATTCAAACAGCTAACCCCATCAGCTTTCAGAATTCACGGTGATGTAAGTCTGAATACATTTACTATAGTGCTGTACAAGCCAGCGTGGGGTTTTTAGTAGAAATTTCAAATATGGAATATGGAAGGAGTGATACTGATACATTCTCAAATAACTTCAAAAAAAAAAAAAAACAAACAAAAAAGAGGAATTTAGAATATTAGAAGAAATCCTACAGAAAAAAGGCTTACAAAGAAGTGCAGGTATACTAAGCAAAAGTCATGCAGCAAGCAAAAAATTTCATAAGATTGAGAAATACATATATGTAGCTATCTGTATAATGCTATTTAAATATTTTAAAATAACTAAATTTAAAACCTAGTGTAATATAACCTTCTGATTTCAAAAGGCTTTGGACTGCTCAAATATGATTTGTTCCATCTAACAAGAAACTTCTGACAGAAGTGAGATAAGGAATCAAGATTAAGCATCCAGTAACAATATACATTTCTGTATCTGATGAAAAAGTTCTAATGAGAATCAGTGTTCTACAGTGCACATGCAGGTTTTCACTTTCATTCAAAAAGTCTACGAATTCTAAATATATATATGTAAGCAGTTTAATATAAGTGTTTGATATATATATACAATAAAATATCTCCTTTTGTGAGACAGCAATAATCAAGGTATAATATCGGATCTGATTCTACTGCCATTCTAGTAATGCTCTGAATGACAGATGTTTTCTGTTAGTAAGTTAATGCAAAAATTAGATGGTAGCAAAGTAATCTCCAGGAATCATTACAAAGGTTAAAGGATGAAGTTTCCGATGTGCTACACATAATCACAGAAAGCAAAATACTGTAATGTAACCGAATTGCCTGATGATATTGGTTCTGTGCTTTATATCTGTGACTGAAATGTGTACAAACTACAGTGACTATTGACAAAAGCATCAGATAGATAAAATTTCCTCCTTGGCTGTCCAGTGAAATTAATGTGTGACCTTAGCATTGTTTATAACCTTTGGAGAAATTTAAGTAATCTCTTGACAGCTAATTGGCTCTGATCTTAAAGAAGTTCATAGTCAGAATTTAACCTTCTGTTACTGGAAGAAGCATATGGCTGTCCAGAAATTGCTTGGCTTGGAAGAAAAGTATTCTCTCCTTCAGCCTATCACTTTAACAACAGTTCAAGAGGCTATGATCTTGTCTGAAACAGCTGGCAGAAAAAGGACATTGAGATTTCACAAGGTCCAGTAAAACATTGCTGAATGGATTCTTTTTAAGTTCCAGCTACTGAATCACCTTTTCTTTGGACTGAGAAATTAATAATATCATGAAACCTATTAGCATTTTACATCTTGAAAAGTGAAACTCTAATGACTTTTTTTAAAGGTCTTTCATCCTGACTGCCTGTCTTTCCATCTCCTTTCAATGGAGGCACTGGTGTGATTAGGAGAGAGAAAGACACTAGATCCTCAGGCACAATCCATCATCCTTCAATGGTGTAAACTTGAGAGTCTCAGCTCTGAGTGAGCCTCTAATATGACATAACTGACTGATTTACCTTGCACAAACAAAGAATATGCTCTTTGAATCAGTGGCATATTATGAATTCTAGCTTTTGGAGACATATGGTCAATCACTCTGAGAGCACAAAATGGAAACCAAAGACCTTGGCAGTAAGATGGAAAATTTCCAAGGGAGTGGAAAAATGAGCGATGCCGTTCATTTCTATATAACATTGAAGATATTTTAAGTGGCATGTAAGTCATAAGGAATAATAGAAAATTCAGACCGTGAACTCGGAAGAGATTGTGTTTTCTTCGTACTGATTACACTTTTGCAGAGCGTCTAATCCCAGTTCTCTTCAGATGCAGGTGAAGCCACTGTACACATCACCAAATGATTTATTTTTTCTTTGATATGTACTTCTTTATCAAGAGCAATGAAAAATTGTGTATGAACACACAGGAAAAGATTAGCCCCTCCAAAACCATATGGAAGTTTTGAGATTTATGTTTACTGTTTTACTAATTAGATGATTCAACTGTGCTTTGTTAAGGGCTTCAAAAGTTGTGAGTCAACCTTGTACAGGACATGTGTTTACTCATACAGTTGGGATTTATATTTAGACTCAAGGTTAACCATGTTCAGTCTGCAGCTTGATTAGCATGGGAAGGCTTAAGCTATACTTCAAATGCCCAGGATGCATTTTTTCAGGAACCTCAGATCCTGAGCTATGGTCAAAACCTTCACAATATCCTTAAGAACTAGAGAAAATTATAAGTCATTGAACAAAACAAGCTCAGGTCAGGAGCTGATCTCACTGCGAAGGATAAATCCACTGGTTATAAAGACATGCTAACCTGTCTCTTGGTTACAAAATCTACCTCATGAACCAGGACTAAGTAAAACAGAGATATCTGTAGAAAATGTAACACTTCTAGTAAAAAAAAAACAAACAAGGAAATTAATGACTTGCTAATTTTACTGTAAGACAACCATAGGGTTCAGTAAAATAGCAGCTGATTACCACACCTAGGCACTCTGGAACACGGCCCCAGGCAATTGATCCACATATAGCTATGAAAACAGCAGTCAATGTCAACTACTGTAATTTTACTGTTTACAAATACTGTGTTTTGCTAATGATGCTAGACTAACTTAAACTCTCAACATTAATAACAATAAATATTTTGATTTAAACTCCCAGGGAGCTCATTAGTGTTAGAATTGTGATTGGATTACAAATTGAGAACAAAAATAAGAAATACAGATTTATTTAAAAGGCAGGAAATGAGCCTATTTATCATAGGAAACTATATATTAACTGTTTCCCTTTCAGACCTGCTGGTATTTGAGCATAAGGCTTATTTGAATTGCATATTTTGGTGGTTTAAATTAATTCCATCTCATTTGGTAACGCACATGTTCCTACTGTATGTTTGGTGTGTGTGCTACAGTTATTAAAATGAAGAAGACTTCTCCTATGGTTTTGAAGGAAAGGAATTTGGATGCCTGTATAGCGTACTCTATTACTGCTGAAAAAGTCACGTAGACTAATCACCCTGGCTGCATCCTATGAAGTATGTTGATTTAAGAACCACAACAAATACACTCATAAGGATTTTGTGCTGCTGCATTTGTAAAAGTAGAAACCAAAACGGAGAAGTGTGTGCTGTCCTGCGATTGCCTGCTGTAGTCTGTGCTGCAGTTAAGGGTTTACTGAGAGCTGTGCAGTGTCATGGCAGCTCTCTCCATGCCAATTAACAGCTCAGAGCTGTTCATATCCCTCCTACCTCCCTACTGTTGTATTAGATCAATTTTCCTAGGGTCTTCTATGCCTTTTTACAGTTGCCTTTACATCAATGTAGCATCTACAGAGTGGCAAAAAGACCCAAATCAGCCCTTTCAGTTTTTATGGAGTTCAGTATAGCATCTAGTCCTTTTTTACTTGAAGAATTATGAGTAGGAGGTCCAGTATAGGACTCTCTTTTAATTTAGGGTAGAAACAATTAGGGTTTACGGAATTTTTATTATACATGCAGACAAAACCTGTATTTTCCTTAAACTTTAAGTTAGCCCATATATGAGTTGAAATCCAACAATTTCCATTTGGACCTCAATCATCAAGAGATAAGTTTATAATATATTTATAGATAATGATCTCATAAAACTGAATTCTAAAACCTAATTAACATAATACTGTCAGGTTTCTTTTCCATCACTATAAATATCAGCATTCTTCGGAAGAGATGAATTGCCGAGATGGACTGATGTTCCACTTAAGAATAGTCACACTCAATTTTGATAAACTTCACACAGGAAAGGTCAACAAATAGCTTGTACTGATAGCATAAACCAAGTATAACTGTTCAATACTAAGCTAATGTTGGTAATGTACTTGGGGTGATCTAATAGGCATTCATCCAAACTGTAAAAGCGAATTTCATTTTAAAAGATTCTCGTTTGCCTTATCAAACCCACTCTTAGTTCTGTATTGAGCAACCTTTCTAGTACAAAATCCCTCTCAAAGGGATAAACCATGTTTACAATTGAAAGGTCACAGACTACGTGATGTCCTTTAGTTTTAGAGAGGAGATGTGTGCACTGCAAAGGTGATAGTCTTTAAAAAAATCTGTAACTGCACCTGATTTCATGTTTATGAATCTCAGCAACAGTACAACCAACATGCCCTGTGCAAGCCTGGTGAAGCCACATGAAGACAACCCACAACAAAAGGCAATGGCATAGCCATTTATCTGAAGAACTTATTTTTTCCACCATTTTTTTGTTTCTTTTCAAGTCTTTTAAACTCCCACTCTAAATATAGTGGCTTACTAGGAGAGGTCACCAAACACAGAGGTGAAATTTCCTACTTATTTAACTCCTTCCGAGCACAATCTGATCCTTTATTTTGTTCAGGATTGTGTATTTGAAAAGAGAACAGCATCTTTATTATTCAGGATATTTTTTATCACCTCTGGTTTTAGGATCCAGATATTTCCCACAGAAAACTAGGCTGTTACCTAAATGACTTCACTGTTCATTTTTTCCCTTAATGTCTAACATGATTTCCTGTTTTTTCAGCTTCAATATTTTACCCTCTGCAATTCCTCCTCCTTGCTTTTTGTAAGTTATTATCTTCTCATAGAGTTAATAGGTGTCATCTAGTATGATTCAGAACATTTTTACATTCATTTTTAAAGTCTTATTTTCCAGGCACAAATAACTGTAAATGTAGTTATTTGTCCGTGTTTATGGATGGTAGAACAGATGCTATTTCCTGGCAATGTCTGACTAAGTGCCTGTGCCCACATATGAAGGAGGCAAACTTCTAAATAGCGTAATTTATATCAATAATTATTGATAGGAGGTGTAAATGTGCCAATGTGTAACATGGTGCAACATAGTGCTGTTTCTTTTAACGAAAAATCAGATTAATTTTAGCTACAATGCCATTTTTAAAATAATGAGCATATTCAATGACTGTAACTTTTCACTGTGGGTCACCTACTCATTTATTTATTTATTCTTGTTAATAGGAAATTACCTCTGTTTAACAGCAAAATGCTCAGAGCTGCTCACTTAATTTCAGATATGGCCTTACTGGGTTATCTGAATAATAATAATTTTTATTCCCATAACCTTTAATGGAGCATATGTGTGTTTTATTTTTCCTTTTGAAGTAATACCCCAAAAGAAGATCTGAAAAAAGAAAAGGGAGGATTTAATATTAATCTAGCACTGATTCTATGCATATTGAAAGAGTGATTCAAAATTCAGCACCTCTAAACTTTTAATTATCTTAATGCTCCACTTTTTAACCTGGCTTCCCAATGAGTATGTACTACAGCTCCAACTTTGTAATGAGATCTTTTCAGGATCTTGTTCCTGGCTTCATGGTGCTTCATCTGCCTCACCAGGATATTTATTTCAAACAATGAAACTGTTCACCACACTAATAAGTTTGCAAACTTAAGACAGAGAAATATCATAGCACTTATTTCAAAAAGGAGGAAATTACTCTTAGAAGTAAGGAGAACCATATCAAGATCAAACCCCTTTCACAGTTCAATACAATTTTTCAGTAAACATACCATTTTGTCACAGAATTCTTCATGCATAAACACAAGGGAAGAGAAACAAATAAACTGACTGAAGAAACTGTCATTTACTTTTTCTTCCATAGGTGGGAAAGAGAGAAATTGGTTCCCTTTTCTGTTTCATGCATAGAATTATGTTTTCTGTAGGCGTATATATTTGAAAAGCTGCACTAAAGAAGGAGAGGTCCTACAGGGATAAACAGTTTTCTGCAGTATGCCCCTTTCTGTAGAAGAAAGTGACTGTACCGTCCAATGTTGTACTTCGTCTACTGTTGATGAAGGCATATAAAGACATAGAACAGGATAGATATTTCTGGATAACTGCAAGAGTGCTGTGGTGTAATCAGTGGTACGCAGATTACACCAGTAGGTACACCAGTGGTACTGGTGCATAACAGTGTAAAATTAATAGAACATATATGTATGAGGGTCTCTAATCTCTTAAATTCTCTGATAGCCATGTCACAGTTAATATGGAATGAATTAGACCTAATTCCATATATCTAAACATAGTACTATATTTGTGCCTTTCTTAACTTTCTCTTTAGAGTAGATAAAAATCATGTTCTGACTAAAATATTTAAGACATCACTGATGTTGGGAAGAAAAATGAAACCACTACTCTTCCATTTAATTTTAACATTTCCAGCAACAGATTGTGCTATAACTGAAGGCTATTGAACTTCCAACTCCAAGAGCATTGCTTTATTTGATATATTGATTTAGATTTCTCACTAGATATTTTTCCATATGGAACATTTCAGAATACATTTCCCAATTATACCAAGTGTCTAAATCAAATGTGTCAGAATTGAATCATCTTGAGGTTCTTAGCTCATATTTAGACACCTCAGCAAGAAGGTTTTGCAGAGGTGAATTTCAAAATTCCTGAGCGAACCCTTTAATTATAAATTGATACCAGAATTGAAAACATAGGCCTAGATGTTTGTCCCTAGTGTCTGAAATATATAATATGTCTCTTGAATAACACATTATTTAACAGTTAAAAGACTGAAGCTACTTTTTACTATATTTTATTTTAAACATTAATTTACTGCCCACAGTTTGACCAGATGTGGGATTTTTTATAACAGATAAAGTAAATTTACTCTGTTGAACTGACACCATGAAACTATAATGTACTAAGCAACAGGGAAATTGTGATATTCAAGGGGTTTGGCTACAAGCAGGAACATGCAACACAATCCAAAAAGGGAGGGATGCAAAGATTATTTAAACTTCTCTAACCTTTGGTTAGAGAAATTATTCCAACACTGCCTTCCCTCGATCCCATATTTCCCATGCTCCACTCATTTTTGCTTTTAACTGATAGTGATGCAAATGGCTATTAAAATTTGTGAAGAGACTCAGTTCCTCCTATAGAAGCAGTTACATAAACCAATCTTGCTCTCATGATCAAATTTTAGCTGAACTGGGAGATCCTTTCATTAAGTATGCAGACCCGTTCTCCCAGTACAACCTTGCAGTGTGGCTTCAGAAATATAGATAGAAACACACATATGTAAGACTCTGTACCGATGTCCTTAGTTCTCTAACCTGCAATCCAGAGAATGAGAGAAAATCCTTTCCCTGCAGCTCCCTTTGTTTGCTTTTCTAGTTAACAGTTCAACAAAACATAATAGCTACAAAACTCATATAAGAAATCATCATATGCTCAAAATTTTCCTGTAGACATGTACCAGACTCTACACAGTTTGCAAAGTTGCATTTATTTATGGCCTTCTCTGCTATGTTGATTTATTATGATACAGTAGCTGACTGAACTGTACAGTTGCATTAATCAAAGATTAAGGAGCATTTATTTCTAAACTAGTCCAAGTGTTTACAAGTAAGCAGGCAAAAGTACTGGTAGATAAAAGTAAAAAGTGATTCTTATTTTGTTGTGTATTATCCGAAATTGCACACAAAAACTTAGACCAACATATTTTAAAATGCATTAATTGTATGAACAGAATTTTATCTTTGGCCATTCCTTGAAGTCAGCAAAGTCAAGCCATTGAAGAAGCTGGCTCACAATTCAAGAACTGTTGCAAGGTGTTAGCCTCAAACCATAGAATAAGCTTACCCTTAATTATCTTCCATTTCATCCTCAGGAGATGGTATAAAAATTCTAATGTAATACTCTGTTCTTCTTATAAGAAGAACTTATAAGTTCCTCTGAGAGCTATTATATGGTTGAACTGTACTTTGTGGGGTGGGTTGCTCTGTTTTATTTTAACTGAAGAATCCAAAAGGAAAGATAAAAAAAACCCATCTGAAAAAAATAAATCCAAGTTTTCCATGCACTGGAAAGACAGGTTTATGCTTGGATGTTCAGAACTTTCACATCTGTGAACAACAACCTTTTAAGACCTAGTTTTGGGATTTTGTCAGAGCAGAACAAATCAGAGGGAACACAGGGATGCTGATAAAGACAATACCTTCATAACAAGGTTTTTAGAAAGATGGAATTGCTATGTGGTTTTATACCTTTTTATGGATTCAGCACCAAGAGCAGAAGAAAAAAGACATTTTTATCAAGCTGTGAAGACAAAATGTTAGAGAAACAAATCCTGACATACCTAAGTAGAAAAAAAATCTTATAAACTTCTCTGAGACATTTATGGCTAAGGCTGATTGATGCTTTCACTTCTAAAACCAAATCTTCTCATGGAGGTAGTCATAGATAGATGTGCTATTTAGGCCTGATTCATAAACTTGTCATTTGTCAGGTCACAGGTTATATTTTATTATATTTTATTCTTCACACAATTTTAATACATATTCAGAGGTCTTCTTGAATTGTGAACCATTTTCTTCTTTTGAGTATAAGTGTGAGAAAATCAAGTATGTGAAAAACAGAGAAGGCATGGCATTTTTGAAAAGATGGATACTGCATGCCAGCATTATTTTAAGTGTATATAGAAAAAGAATTGAAACAAATATATAATGGGAAAAAAGCATTGTTTTACCTAACACATAACCTTATATAAAATTATAATACAACACACCTCCCAGTCCTGGTCTCAAGCGGTTATCATAGCCATCCAGCAGGCGATCCAATATTCTGGTAAATACTGTGGTATTGTCTTTAAGTTCATCTTGTGATGAGGTTTGTCCATAGCTGAAATACAGAACCATGAAGACTGAAAAACAGTAATCCACCAATAAGCTTACAAAGCAATTCAAAATTCTGTTTAATCTTGCTTATATGGGGTTTATGTTCACAGTATCTCCCCCCTAAAACAATATTGTAGTACTTTATAGGGTTCTTTCACTGAAACATTTTCTTCTTAAATTGTACATTTTTTGTAAAATCCTTGAAAATCAGTGCCTCTCTATAAACAGTGAGCAAATGGAATGTCAGTTCCTCAGTGTTCATCTTATTATTCATTAACGGTTATAATGTTCTGTGTGTTCCTCAGGAAAAAGCTTGTTTGTCAGCAAAAGATAACGTGTTTAATTCATACTAGTTATAAAGAGTTTGCATACAAAGAAAGATACAGTAATTTAGAACATTGACAAGTACTGAAAATAAACTCTAGAATAAAAATAAAACAAAAAAATACAGAGATGCCTACCTTATGAATATAGAAGTCAGTCAAGTGAGTGTTCATTTTCAATATATAATTTTGCTTTATATTATTTCCTATTTTGCTTTAGCAATTAGATTTTGAGGAATACCTCCAACTTTTCCTTACAAATGTGTAACAAAACCATCTGTTGATACGGAAATCTCTTACGTCTATCGAGCTTCACTTACAGATCCCTAATGTGTATCTCTAACTCAGCCAAAGGTCCTAAAATTTTGCTTGAACAAGGATCAAATTAAGCTCTTTGAGCTCAGCTACCAAAATCTTATTTCCATCAATACAAATGGAATGGAATCCTTGGGCTTAGTGGTTTCTGTCTGCTGTGGATGACATCAGAATCAACCTTTTTCTTAAATCTGAGACCTTTACCTGTCATAGGTAATTCTATTAGATTACGGTTGTCTTAAAGCCAAACCCAGTATCATTTTTTCATTCATTGCTGGGAATACTTCCATTATAAACCTGTGTAGTCATCGTGACCAAAAGCAAAAACACTGCTTTCCAAAACATCATTTTGTCTCACACGTTGCTACTGAACTGGATAACCAGTACAGTGCCAAAACCTGTTGTTAAGATCGGGCCTAGTCACAGAAGTGATCCTTCCATTGGGCAGCTCGTTATCCATGCAGCTACAGCGATCTGCGGCTCTTGGTGCTCTGCTAGTTGCTCCTGCTCTAACCAGCAAAGACCGTCTTATGAGGAATATACTGTTGCACAAAATGATCTCGTTCTATTGAAATACTTACAAAATTATTTTCTATTAAGCTGCATCAAACACCGTTTATGTATCACATATCTGATCCACTTGTATTTAATACAGAGAGAAGGAGGAAAGATACCCTGAATATAGGTGCTCTAGAAATGCTTCCAAGCTATTTTGCAATACAGGTTTGAATACGTAACATTACAAATTTAGCTGAGTTTCAGAACAGACACTCCTAGATGTTTTACTGACTTTTGCTTTATTTCAGTAGGGTGTGACTTTGTAGAGAACAGTATTCAGGGGTTTTAATGCATATAGAACACTGTTTCTAATGAAGAGACAAAATCTCTAACAGTTTTAAAAAATACTATTAATCTCCTCTAGCCATATCATATAATTTTGCTTTAAAAAGGGTTGATTTATATTTATTTTTCATACCTACAGCTGAATTTTAAGTCACAGCCATTAATATTTCGTTTTCTTTTATGCTTCCTATATGTTACCAAATAACAAGTTCTCCTGCTGTTTCCAGTGAGCATTATCTTTCAAAGGATCATTCCTCATACGCCTGATGTAGAACTGCAACACAGGTCTTTTCACTGGATTAAATCTTACATTAACACTCATTGTCAGTAAACAAGCTGCTGTACATACATATCTCAAGGATAGTAGAAGGTCATCAGAATTAAGGTGGCAAAAGAATATAAAAAGACTTCAGAAATTGTATGGGCAAATAAATGAGCATGTTTGCAGAAAAGGCATCAGAAAGATGGACTGGTGGCAGTGCACTCGGCAAGGATGCAACCAAATGTACCGCTTCCATTCTGGGTGTCACATTTGTCAGTACCCTTACCTGTTCTTCCTACCATTTTGTCAGAGGTAAAAAGCACCCTTAGGGCTGGTTTTAACTGACATATGGTCACAACAGGAAGAATCTGGACATTTGTGTACATACAAAGTATACTGTAACTCCAGAGGGATTGTGATTTTTCATTCAAAACACATATATTAAAATAGTCCTAGTGCTGCTTTTTATGACAAGAAGAATGATGTGGGAAGGCCGCATCTTTCTGTATCACAGACACTTTTAATTCATCATTCTTTTTTATCTTAAAGGATTAACAGCACTCCAGAAGAATAGGAAAGGGAAGTTACTATGACACAATGGTTTTAAAACCAGATATATTTTATGTCAGGTGTGTACATTTTGAGAGAAAGGTGACTGTAAGCGATTGTGTTTTCATATTAAACCACAGTACAATAAAAAACTGTGCACTATCTCCATCTACAGGTCATTATAATAGTCACACGCCATATAATTTTTAAACACTAGTCCAATGCAGTTAAATTCTCACTTTAGAAATGCACGTGCATACCTTAAATATATAATAAATACATTTACACATGTATATGTACACATATCTATGTAACAAACATGTTTCCACAAAATTCTCTAGCTCGGCCAGATGAAGTACTTCATGAATACTTTGAATCTCACTTTTCTTAATATAGTATCAAAATAAAGGTATTGCTTCTAAAATGCCATATTTATTCAATGCAGCAATAGTTACATGAATCACCTGATTTTATTCTTTTATTTTTGGAGGAAATGCTTGTACAGATGAACTTTGCCCACCCCACTCTGTCTAAAATCTTCAAGCTAGCCAGAAGGTAAGTTTATCTAGAGCTGCAAATGCATAAGGAGACACTGTGGAGGTCAAGGCACAAATACACCTCTTCAAGATCACTGTTGACAATATGAAATTTCTAGTGCTTTTTGGTCATTAGGTAACATTATTGACTGGACTTTAATATTTTTAAAATGCAGAAATATATCTATGCATCTTCTTAAACATCTTTACTGAATTCTGAATTGCAGAGAGTACTTCAAGTGTACTCTAAACTCCTTGACAATCTTTAGTTAACTTACTAGTTGTTAGATGAGGTGGTGTATGATTACAAATTGTTCTTAATACTGATGCTAGTTTTAGATTATGATTTCAACATATATTCCATACATATTCAGTGCACCATTGTCTTTCAAACACAAGCTGTTGTGGGGTTTGAGCTTACAGATTCTCCTTCATTCAAGCAGTCTCCCTTCACCAGGATGGTCTACTTCAGATTTGCAGAAACAGCTACTAAGTTAGGACACAATCCTGACCAACAGACAAGTAAAAGTTTTGCCTCTTCTTGCAGGGACAATAAAGTTAATAAATAGCATTTAAATAAGGTTAAAAAAAGACTTGATTACACTTTTTTTTTTTCCTCTAAAGAAACTTGTATTTCTGAGCAGTCATTATCAGAGTAAAAAGGATTGCACAGGTGTTTAAGAGGCATTTCAATTTGTTTCAGAAAGGCTTTGCTTTTTTTCTTCACAGTATTGAAAAAGAGATGTTATGCAAACAAATTGTAGTTTTCTTTCAGACTTCCTTTAGTTATATTTAGCTGGGATTTGAACAGGGATTAACCTCCCCCAGTACACGTAGTAGTAGTGCAGCCCATGCAGTATTTGTCTCATGCTGCTGTATTAAGTTAAACGTTCCAAAAATATATTAGTGCATTAAAAAATATCTCCCCACCTTCTTTCAGTCAGTGCATTCAGGAGGAGGCTCCAGGCCCAGAGGCAGTCACAAAGCACCAGGAATCTCTTCATGGTGGGCTCTGAAACTAGAAGGAAAATAAACATCAACATCCCCTGCATTAAAACAGGTACTGTGAAAAAAATGTCCAATTTAGGAAACTTTTGCAGAATAATTTGATGTCAGGCAATGACCTCACAATACTACAGCTCCTGTCATCCAGAATAAGGGAGCATGGCCTTGGCTGTTCTCATTTACCTTTTACTTTTAGACAGAGGCTTAGGGTGGGATTTTTTTTGCGGTAAGGGCATATTCCTGTTTGCATTATTCTTGAATTTTAACAAAACCAGTTATGAGTTAAAGCTGCTGTCCCCAAACTCTGTACCAATTCTTAGTTAGTTCCCTCCTATGTTGAAAATGTGACAAGGAGCCTCCATAACATTTCCAGATAACCAAGTGTAACTGTTTTTTGTTTGGCTTGAACCAGCCTGAGTCCTTCCAAACCTCTTGAAAGGTTTCAGTGTGTGGTAGTGTGACTGGGGAGAGAGCGGTGTGTCCCTCACAGCCACTGCTTTGCTTTGATGTGGCGAAAGCAACTTCTTACAGATATTACTACTCTTCTCTGAAATAGCAGCATCAGAGCAGGAGTAAAATGATCAGATTCTGACTCTGTGATCTCCAGCTACATATGCATACTAATATTTTTGTTGGGCTAAAGGGCACAATTCATAATCGAACCATGTGCTGACAACCTACACACCATCTCCTACCTCTCTACCAGTCTTTGCTGCTAGGAAATGGTTTTGCATTAGCAGCTTTCTCATCCGTTCCAGTCCTCCCTCCAGACTTCCCTTGAGTTACTCTCATTTACCTTTGAGTAAAAAGTAACACAACTCGGGTTTCTTTCCCTTTCTAATAAACCATAAAATACAAAGTTAGCCGGTATTTGTGGAACCGGTGTTCTAGATTCAGCTGATTGCCTGAGAGATGCTGCAGGTCCCTTTACTTATCAGTGTGCTGGAATCCAGATGATTTTTAGTACTCATTACATTAAAAAGGGCAACAAAATAGGAAGCCTGTATTTTCCCCCAGTAGTGAATTGGAGGGTTTTTAAATGCCTGAGAAAGCAAAGCACTGTACGTGCAAATGTTGCTGTACCTTTAAATAAAGCTACCCCAATTCACTGCACACTCTCAGGGACAATTTAAATCAATAAAATATCATTACAAAGTGGCATGTAAGCAATGAGATATAATTAATGCGTTTATAGCCAAATGATCGGCAGATAAACATAGAGTGGGGCTGAGCTAATCTCACTGGGTAGCAAAGAGCTGTCTGCAACTGGGAAGCGTGGATAAAGATCTTCAGGGACGAGATTGCATCTTAACTTGCCCTGTAACCAGCCCCCTTACAAAGGGAAAGGCAACATCTGTAGCTTCAAAAATCGCCTTCTCCCGGTCCTGCCAACTTCTGCCTTTGCAAAAGGCTCCTCGTGATAAAGAACGACAAGTGAATTATTCCTAACTATCTTGATCTGTTGAGCTCCACGCTTGCCCCCCTCCCGACACCACCCCCCGCTTCAATAAACCCATACAGGCGCTATAAATCCTGGAGAAGGAAAGTTTCTTGCAGCTAGAAAAACCAAATGTTAGCAAAGATTTTAGAGGAACGTTGGACCCACGCAGCCCCCCCCGGCCCCTGGCCTCCCCCTACCCGCACCACCTGGGGAACCAGCTCGGGTGTTCCAATTCAAAATGGGAGAAAGATCCACGTTTTGGGAGAATGTCAGCAGCGACCGCTGGAAAAAGGAAAAAGAAAAAAAAAAGAGGGAGAGGAAAAAAAATTAAAAAGGGGAAAAAATTAAAAACAAAAACCGGGGGAAGAAGGGAACATTTTGATGCAGTTTTGAGTCCCGGTGGGAGATGTGGCCGTCTCTGAAGCGCAAATCGAGACTTGTTTTCCTCCCGGCATTTCAACTTTGTATTTCCCCCTCACCCCGAGAAAGCCACCCCTCCCACCGCCTCCCGCGGAGGGGGGAAAATGGGGGGGAAAAAAAAGAGCCCCAAACCCAAAAAAACCTTTCCCAAGCGACCGATGGAAATCAGTCCACTCTAAAAAATAAATAAATAAGACAAATTACAATGCCCATCGATCGCTGCGGATTTTTATTTACACGCTGTTTGGTTAACCCTGACTATAAAGGCCACACACCAGCACGGACCTGCTGCTTGGCAAAGCATTCCCTCATGTTCCCATGGACTTTGCTTTGTTGCTTGTCATCTCCTGGACTAAAATGTGACCCTTTTCGGTGGGAAGGGCAGGAGGCATCTTCAAGAATAGAAGGAGACCTTATGCTGAAAGAGAAGCAGAAGGATTGTGGCTGGGAATATTTGGCCAGGACTGGTAGCTGTAGTCCTGATGTAAAAACTAATAGATTGAAACCAGGTTAGGACCATGGAGCTGTGGGGTAGAAACAACCTTAGTCATAGTACAACCTGAGGTTGTACTAGAAACAACCTTAGAGTAGGTATGAGCCTGTCGTGCATCACCACATTGAAGCCTCACA
>JANHGB010020887.1:0-19754 GCA_026283785.1 Coracopsis vasa
CCGGCAGCTCCGCGCAGGCACCGAGCGACGGGGGCAGCCGGGCAAGTACCCTTGGCCGCGCTGAGCGCCGGGGCTTGGAGCGAGGCGAAGCCCGCCGCTGCAGCACCCCGGCGGGCTCCGCCGCATGCAGCAACCGCCTCGCTGAGCCCTGCCCCGACACCGCGGTCCCCAGCACACATGCGGGGAGAGGATCCCTCTGCACACGGGCACCCGCTCCCATCGCACTTCTCTCGCCCACCCCTTGCACGCAGAGAGCCCCCTCCCCTTCGCCACACGCACACACATATGCACGCACGCACCGAGCGCTCGGGCGCTGCTTTGGAGGGGAAGGAGACTCCGCTCCGGGAGAGCAATGCCAGCGCATCGCGACCGATGCCTCTCCGCACGTCTGGAGTCGCGCCGCGCCGCTGTTACCTCTCCCGGGGAGATGTCGGGCTGCGCCACCGCGGAGCTCAAGCGGGCACGGAGGGGCGGGAGGAGCCCTCCGGGGTGCCGAGAGTGGCGGGTCCCCGGTGCCGCGCCGGGCTCCTCTGGGCCGCCATGGGCGGCGCGGAGCAGCTACAAGTGCAGCCCGGGGCAGAGCCGGGACGGGGCCAGGTCGCCCGCCCAGGGGCGGGTGCGCGTCCCTTAGCACCACGGCTGACAGAGCAACGCGGGGGAAGGGAAGAAAAGAAAGGGCTCTCCCCTCATCTTTACTGACGAGTGTCGTCCCCCCCCGCGCTTGAAACAAAAGTAGAGGTGGAAACTGAGTGGGCAGGATGGTAACATTTGCTGCATTTAATGTGAATTGCAATTATGGAACAAAATCGCTGTGAGGAGGCATACCCGACCCGTTCTTAAGACAACACAGTTATTTGTGTATCTCATTCTTTGTGGTTAGGTGAAATTCCTCCTCTGCTTAGGTAACAGCTGCAGTCTGATGAAGAATAATTCGCTAATGTTATGCACTTGTGCAAAACAGATTCTGCTAATTAAAAACTCCTATTTACTCTACCTCTCATAATATACTTTAAAATGGTAATTAATACCTCCAAACAAGGTGACATCTATTTCCAAGGCAGAAGAGTCAGTTAACCAAATGAAATCTTGCAAGGGGAGTTCAACTGCTTGTCCTTTACCGTGGATGCTAACATAATTCAGTTAGAAAACTGTTTACGTGTTGCACACATTCCCATTTTAAGTGCTAGTTCTAGGCAGTAAACATCAGGGAATGGAAAAGAGCAACTGCTTTCTTCATTTACAGAAATGGAATAAATAGCTTGCTCCAAAGATTTACTGCATCTAATTGAAATAATTGCTGAATGTTATTTTGCATTATGCGAGTAGACTGATACCTGAAAACAAATGCAGCTGAGACATTAATAATTTGCGCATCACAACAGAACTGAAAGTGATCTGTGATTAATATTCAACCAATTAAAAACTGAAGTCTTTAAAATGTAAACTCTCTTAATTATTGAACCATTAGCAAAGTACTGCTCACATAAAAGGGAATGCATGTATATAAAGGGCCCAGTTTAGAAGGATTCGAATGCAGTGTAAGCTGAATTTTTCAAACTCTATTTAAATAAACTGATGGAATAGTGAGCAAAGGTCTAGAATAAAATTAATTTAGAAAGATACCTGGTTTATAAGTCTGTTTTAACAACAGGTGCAGAAATGTGTAAAGATCAAGGTGCTGGTTTTTCAACCAGCTACATTAAACTGGATGTTAGGTGAAAGAGCATATAGACAGTATCAAAGACAGATCACTATTCCCACCACCAGTCAAACAACTGCTTAGAGACCAAATAGAAATCAAACAAGGAGCATAATAAAAGATCATATTTTAACCAAGTAAGCCATGAAATGAGTAAGTATTTAAGGGAACTGAAATTGCACTGTAACTAAATAATTCTTGATGTTTCTATTGTAAGTGGTTATTAACAATGGCATATGTTTATGGTGTTGTAGAACTTATCTGAGAAGGAAACTTAGTTATGTAATACAATGTCATTATTAGGGTTTTAGTATGTCGTATTTTTATATTTATTTCTAATTTGCAGTCGCAAAAAATAACTCCTCCTCCAAATCTTATTTGACCAATTGGGTGGTTTCTAAACTACTTTCCCTAATCTATGAGATGTCAAACTCACTAAGATTTAGAATCATATGTCAGGACAACAACCCAAACCAAACCAAGGGTAATTTTAAAGTATAACATAAGCACAAGCTTAAGGTCAAGACTGATCCAAGATGATGACGTGCTTAATGAATAAATCACTTTAAGGGGTTACATCCTACAATCACTTGGTTGTACTTTCTTTGAAATCTGGCTGGAAGTTCTGTCACCACGAGTAGAAATTTTCTGTCTAAGCTGATGGTAGACAGTAATTGGAAGACAGTAGAGACAGAAAGGGCAAGTTGGATTAACTGGTCTGGTTCCCTGAAGTTTACAAGATTACTTTAGGCCCATTATTGTAATCTCTAATACTTTTTTATATTTCTTGCTGTGATGGAACCTCATGCATATGCTTTGATTTTTTCTCTGCTGTTTGCCACAGGAGCATGTATTTTTCCTTCTTCAGTTCAGCAAAAGGAGAGCAAAGGCTAACAAGCAGATAGATTAGTAACATGATTTTCTGCAAAGAGAAGTATCTGAGGAAAAAGTAGAAATGTGAGATTTGCTATTTCCCACCCAAGGAGACACACACAAGGTAGCATTCAGTAATGACAGAATTTGCTCATCAGTAATGTCATTACCATATCCAAGTAGAAGATCTTGGGAGAGAAAGGTAACTTTTACTGAAATTCATCATGCAATCTGCTCAAAAATTACAGAAACCTATCTGTATTTTGTTTCCATTCACATTTTTGGGAGAGTTCCTAAAACGATGCGTCTAAACACACAGACATGCTTGTTCGCTTACATCTCCCAATTTACTTCCGGCTGATGCAGGAACTTGAGACTGAAACTGTGTGTTCAAAGTCTGCCAGGAGAAAAGCCTTCCTGTAACAGAATCATCCAAATGCACAGGCCAGTCAAGATGCTGAATCTACTGCTCACAGCAGGAAAGCTTGGAGAGGATTTTCCTCAAGCTGTTTAGCACATATGCAAATAGAACTTCAGCTGAAGTCAAGGCCAGTCCTGTGCAATAAGTTGCTTTGTTTTTTGTCCACAGTGATTTTCTGAGTGAGAAATGAACTGATAGAAACCAGAAGCTAAACACCCTACTTATTCCTGGGCATTCCCAAGTACAATTTAAGATACAGTATCTGAACTCAGGCTGCATGTGTACACATAAGTTGTGGGGAAGAGGTGTCTTTCATACAACTGCCAATGTCCTACCTTTATGCTACCTATGGATGCATGGGCATCTTAAAGGTACTGAGTTGCACTTTTCTGCTCTCTCTCCAGTTTGTCTCGTCATCCTGAAAATGAAATAAGGCTTAGTCCCTGACAGTTTGAACTAACCATAGATACTGATACTCACACACCTGTGACTCTTGAAATCAGAAGACTGAGAGAAGAAATTGCTGTGACCAGCATGGGAATTTGCTTTCCTTGTTCATGTGCTGATATCTGTACTGGCCAGCTGTGAGCAAGCCTTGTGTATCCAATTGCCAGAACACACCTGGGAGAGAAGCAGTGTGCACACAAATGTATTTGGGTTGTTCTGTTTGAGAAGGTTCATGCCAGATAAAAGGAATCCAGAAATTAATGGGGATCACTTTGGTCTCTTTTATAATTATTATGGAACCACTACATATTACTTCTCCCTTTTCTCAAAGAATGGTAAATATAGCCCCAAAGTTAATGCTGTGGCCCTTCACATAGGGCCCAAGTAGAGCAGAACCTGTTTTGTTTGAACACATGGAAAACTGGTTAACAATTCTTTGAATAAGAAAGCAAAGGTTTGTGTGGGCTCTGTTTCTGGAGTTTCCATGGTTAAACAATTTCTGTTTGACAAGTCGACAGCATGTTTCTGCTCCCAGATAGATCAGTAACAACTGCCATACTCAGCAAACATCCAACACAGCAGAATACAGCAATGGCTGTGCAGCACTGCTTTATAATAACGTTTCAATTGATAGGACATAGTGTTTCATGGACAAAAAAATAAGGCAAAACTCCACCCATTGTCCCCATCTTCTATGTATTTTGTCACACTATCAGTCAGAAGAAGGTGAGGAAGAGCATCTTTGAAACCTATGTACTAGAGCAAATCCTCACATCCTTCTAAAGGTACAACATGTTAGGAAACAGTGCAAGTCTGTAATACACTGAAGACAGGACCAATGTGATAGAATACTGTGCTAAATAAAGTGGAAGAAATATTGTCAGATATATGTCTCTGCATGGCTCCGTACTGTTTCCACCTAACTTACTCCATTTTATGGAGGAGTCCTCTTCAATGTGCAACAAGTAACCCATCACCTGCTTGAGGAAAGCATCACCTGAGAAAACATTGACATGTATGCATCCTTTCAACAGGGATTGGCAGGGATTTTTCATTCCATCTTTTCCTACTCATTTGCAATGAGTCATTGTCTTGAACGTTTGAAAAAGTGGGCATGCTGCTGGTAGCAGATCTTCTGACTAATTCTCTTTGTACACTCAACCTGTGGGGATGTCCAGGTCCATAACATCACTCCTGCCAGATTTTACTGTCAGGCCACAGTAGGCAGGTATTTAATTTCACTAAATTGCAAGATGTCCAGTGCTTTACTTATTTTTTTTCTCTTCTCATTTACTCAGGGGTTGTTCACCCTCCAGCTCACTGTCAGAAGCTAAAGCCAAGCCTGGCTTATCCTCCTGCCCCTTGAGTCAAGGAAAAGTGTAAAATCAGAAGAAAAAAGACATTATTAAAAAAATAATGGATGAAGAATGCACCTGGGGTATTTTTCCGCAAAAGTTGTACAATATAAGGTTAAATGAAAAACCTAGAAGCAACTGCTGTTGTCCTACACAAGCCTCTTGTGGAAACTGCTCACTAAACTGATTTTTCAAGAAGAGAAATATATTTAGAATAAGGACTCTGTGCTAGAAAACTTTGACATTATTGAATACACCGAATCATGAAATAACACTTCATCCTCCCTGAGTGAACGGCCTATTACCTGAATAAAAGAACTATGCCCATGTACTGCAGAGAAAATCTAAAGAAATTTGACTGTGGTTGGAAATGATGGATGATAGGAAGTAAAGAGGTACTCTAACAAGTAGGGGGGAAATATATTGTGTTACAAGGCTTGTTTCTTTGTTTGCTCCTAATAACTTTGTATTCAACAGTAGAGCAGGGGAAATCTTTTATGCTCTGAATACCATACCTGTTAGGCTTCCAGTCAGGACTGAAGAGGTTGAGGTCACTTGCAATTAATAGAAAGTGAATTTAGAAAATTCTAATTTAAGTTCTCACTCCTCCACATTTTCCTTGCAGGTGAGATTATCACCTGGAATTCCATAGACTTAAGTTGGGCTTCTCTCACATGTAAAGATCAATGCTGTAACCCCCTCATTAAACTACCTGCAAGAAGAAAAGTCTCTTACTTTATTTTTTAGGAATTTCAAAAATAAATCTTAAAATAAAAATATGATGAAAGTGAATAAAATAATTGTAATTCTATCTTTAAATTGAAACCCAAATACTCTAGTTTTGCTGAAATTTAAGCTGGTGACAATGTGGGACAGGGAATGAGCGCAGAGCAAATTGCCAGCTACTCTTGTCTTTCCACATGCTGCGAGAGTCACTCCCCAGCTACTGCAGTTCCTTTGGTCATCAGCCGAAAGACCACTGTAGTAGACTGAATAGTCATCTATGGAAGAAACCATGTGCTTTAGACTTGTTGCTTGATTTAGAGAACAAGTTGCACTAAAGGGGAAATATCTGAAGCAAAATTAAGATATTGCATGAGTTTGCTCATTGCTCTACTCTAACTTGCTTTTGCTTCTGTGGTTTCTTTCACAGCTGCCCTAATTTCCTCTACTTTTACATTTTCTATTAATTTCAATTAAGGCCTCCATAGGCTCATGAACTACCAGACTTTATTATTTATTTTTTTTTAAAAGCAGGCCTACACTATCTGTCCTGTTGCCTCTAGACTATTACAAAGGAATGTAGTAACATGGTCTTTCAAGAAAGAGCAGAAACTGCAGCCATTTCAGTAAATGAGTTTTTTTAACCTAATGATTAAACAGTGCTGATCTGATATAAACTAGCTTCAGGGAAGGTATGTTAAACCAGTAACCGAAAAAAGAGATGTATGCTTTTAACAACATTCTGACAACGTATCAAAATGATCAGGAAAGAGATTGTGGCTGAGGTAGAAGTCTCGTACTTTTTAAGAATTGCAACCCTGCCTGAATGGAAGGGGGAATGTCCTCTCATTATCTGGCTGCCTCACATAATTGTCTTCAAGGCCTGAGCAGCCAATCCAAACTGTTCTAAAAGCCGGCAAAACAAAATCTTTCTTGTCTTAGCGAAGGCTTAAGCAAAACATGCAGAGGGATCTTTGCTTCATTCTTTTTATTGGGCCCTCACTGAAACAACTCACTAACCTCAAAATGACGGCTTTTTTCTTGTCTTGGTTAAGTTAGTTTTCAGATAAACTAGTGAATGGAATTGGCTTATAAATAGCTCCAGCATGTGTCAAAGCTGGTGTATGATTAGTGGGGGGAGTACCCAACCACTTACAGGGTGAGAGAGAGACGGGGGGAGGTATGAGGGAAGGATGAACTGAACTAAACACAGAGCAACATCATATGTTAAATGTTTTACAATGTCTTTTGTAGTTTCACAATCACATAAATCAATATTAATCAAGGTTTATATAGAAAAGTAAAGGAGAAAAGTTAACTTCTGTAAAGTTCTTTTGCTCCCCTAGAACTGGATTTCCTCACACTTGGGACATTTAACATTTAAAAAGGAAAGGTATCTTTTCTTCCCACATGTCCATGAAATCTTATTTTCAGAAGAAACATTGATGCATATTTACTAAATAGTGAAAGAATCAAAGACAGATTTATGTGAAAAGTCTAAACCAATGCCTGAATGATGGAAACATTGTAGTCTGAAGGACAATTCTAGCCTTACTGGAATACTCTTATGCCAACGCTTATGCCATTGTCTTTGTTTAATCTCAAGATCTACGTTTGACCTGAATACTCTTCTGACATACAGTACTTCAGGTCTTCTCCAGGATGTGAAATTATAAGTTGCCAGAGAAGTCTGAAGCCAGCGTGCTCTAAACATAAGGAAAAATTTATTGTATTAAATAAGTGATTCATACCTCAATAAAGATATTGGATATTCACATATCAATAAAGTAAGAAGCATTGCAGAAGGATGAAGGAGAAAAACCTGACATATCACAACAACACCTAGCATGGATCACATTAAATAACTGAAGAACAGGCTTGAGTGACTGGAAAGAGCAGCAGAGGGGATAGTTTTAGAAAGCTTCAGGAAGAGTTCGAAAGGCTGGCTAGGAATGCCTGAGTAATATTCATTGAAACCTTTATCCACTGATGGAACTGACAGAAGCTGACAATTATGACAACAGTAATGACTCTGTCTTATCTATTTTAAGACACCTTGTATGAAGAATTCAGAGAAACAAAAAAAAAAAAGATCATTCTTTGGTTGGTTAAAATACCACAACTTCAAGGGATTTCCTTTCTGTTCACTCACATGGAAAATATACAAAAGCACCATAATTGCAGAACATCTTAAATAGGTGATTTAAAATAGATCCTACATAGTGAGAGGGGAAAAATAGCCCACCCTACTTTGAAGGGTTTTTGGGGTTTTTTTTTTTTGGTTTCTAAACAAAAAAAAGAGGGTTACTTTCTCTTACCTTTCATGCTCTTGAAGGCCAAGAAATCATGTAGATTTACTTTGGAAAGCAGGTAGATTTACTTCATACGGCTGCTTTTTAGCCTAATTGTGATGTCTTCTTAATGTTTACAGATGCTAAGGGATTTAAGACATTTATTATTTTCCTTTTTAAGTTTGTTCTGAAAATACACTGTATCAACTTCATGGCTTTTTCTTATGCTATTTTGTGCTGTTTCCTCTGTCTTCAAGATCATTTCCATTATCCTATTTATTGAAGGAAACTTTCATTGGGGTTCCAGTGGATGTAACTACATTTCCTTGATGGCCTTCCTGTTAGTAACCCTCTGGTTTTCATTGAGGTTATTGAAGCAAGTTTTGGACAAAGTTAAGGTTTAACGCATCTTTCACCGAAGCCAATGAAGTCAGACTCAGTTTTGTTTAAAACCAGCATCTCTGATATTTTCCTATTTTTGCAAAAAATTCCAAGGTGCAATGACTGTTTTGAAAAGAAATTTTTTGTGTGCAAATCAGCATTAGCTCATAGTGTAAGTATGAAAACCAGTTAACTAACACCATGAAATGCTGTTCAAGTATTGTTTCCCTCCTCAGGTTGTAGCTTGTTAGTTTTGATAGGTGTACAATGATATATAATAGAAGCTGAAAAAGTGCTTATCTGTATCCCTTTCGTCCTTTAAAACTGATGTATAAATGGCAGGTCAATCTGGATACATAAAATGATTGAAGTTTCAGCTGAGGTCAGTGGACAGTACAGTCAGTGGGAGTGAAACTGTTCTTCAGGTTTCAAATTAGCACCTGATTTTTTTGAAGCTGCTTACTAGCATTTAATAACATTTCTCTACCTGCAACCAAATATGGTTGGGCATTAAACACTGCAATTTAGGAGCTAGCCTACAAAACAACAAAGTCAAACTTGTCATGCTCAGGCAGACTATCCATTATACAGTTTTTGGAAGTAGTCACTCACTTGCACTGCTTAATACAGGCCTTGAGGCCATATCTCATTAGCATCTTATCTTCTGGTTTTGTCCAAGTGTTTGTATTCTAAACCGTGGGAGACTATTTCAGTTCTAGAGATTTACTGAATAGGTATTAGAATGTGGATGTTCTTGAACTTACCAAATCCAGTAGTATTACTGTAGTCAGAGTTGAGAATCAATATTCCCCAAAAGTATCATAGAAGCTAACAGATGAATTTTGTGGCTTTTGTTATGTCAACTGCCGTCAGCTTTGGATTTCTTTCATGAAGTAACATCTTTATCATAGGAAAAATCCCTACCCAACACTTAATCATTTTGTTGTATTTCCCAAATAACTTATTTTTTAATTAAAATAGGCATATTTAAAACAAATGTTATTTTCAAAAGACTAATTTTAAGCAATACTTAGCGCTAAGCAGAGCTGATATGGTAGAAATGTCAGATATGAAGTACAGGAGAACAGAGTAAGGAAACCTACCCCAAAACGTTTATTCTGGGACTATTACACTGTGGTGGCATCACTAGGCAGTTCTTTGATAAAAAATGTTAAAGATGAGGTTCTCAGACCCATTCTCCAGACCAAAGCAGAACAGAGCTACCACATATGAATGGAAAACTGAACTTTTATAATTAGCTTTATACATTCTAACAAACTTTCTGCACCTGAAAAGAATTAAGAAAACAAATGGACAAACATAAACTGCAGCAAGCAAGCAGACTGAATTCGGACAACACATGGAGAGTTTTGCATGGATTCCCTCCCACCAAATCATCAGCTTTTGAAAATTTGCCAAAGTTCATAGCTGAAATTTGAAATTTGGAAAACATTTCCACTTGCTCTGACAATAAACATTACACGTGATGTAACTTTCATCTCAGCTGACTATGTTCTGTATTACACTTTTTATGAATCATCACAGTTCTCTGTTTTTCACTCTCTATCACTACTCGTCAGAAGGAAAAACTGAGAAACACTGTTTAAGCCTATTTTTAAAACTCAGGAGAGAGGACCCTCTTACTGCAATGATCTTTGAAACAGACCAATCACTGAAGTGTCTCTAGTTGTTAAACTCTTTTCAGGTGTGCGACTTTATTAAAATTAATGAGATTTAGGTATGTGTTTTCTTGCCTTAATTGCCTTATTTGTCTAAATAAACAGTGGATATGGTGGTATAATCCAATCAAGGATTTCAGTTCTCAAGTTCCTATCAGTGCTTTATTCAAGCCACAGTTCCTGTTACAGGGCTGCATATGTCTGCCTTTATGCTGGTCTGACTAGAAAATCATGTCACTTTTCTTTGTGAACTACTGTGAAGGTTTCAAATGACAAATAACAGGGACTTCAATCCTCTCTTTTTCCAACCGATTTGTAAATCAGAACCATCAAAACACATGTGCAGTGAGAGAGTATGGCCTGTGGTTTGAAGAACATAATGGTTCACTGCATCTCTGAAGTACTTTGAGCTTACATTTCTTAGATTTTATTTCAACAACTCTCTTGTATTCTCTCCAACCTCTGTTTCTGGATAGTGAAGCAGCAAATAGAGATACACAGACTAGCACTTGATAAAACCATTTGTTAAGTAAAATTCTCATCTCCATTAGAATCTTGCAGCTTCGTATCATTATGTCTAGGTTAATCAAAGACAATTACAGAGTCCCAGTGAAGCTGACAGACATCTATTTGGAAACACAGAGGAAGCCCATACAAATATATATGAAGACTAGTTTTGCATCCTTTGAAACAATTATTTTCACTGCAATGAATGGTAGCAAAATCAGGTTTTAAGAAAGGGCAAGCAGTGATTTCTTGGTGAGTTACTATTCATTTAATGGCTCCCTAAAAATGATAAGTTTTTCACACTGCAGAAATTAGCCTGCCCTTGTACCCATGAAATAGTGTTACAGCAGCCTGGAAAATGCCCTGAAATGTCTCACTTGTGTACAAAACACAGTGGGTATCTTCGTATCACCACATAGGTGATATAAAGATACATATCACGCAGATACCCACCACCCTGAGACTGTCCCCATGACCTGGATAAGGCAATGAGCAGCCAGGAAGTG
This sequence comes from Coracopsis vasa, assembly GCA_026283785.1. Lineage (NCBI taxonomy): Eukaryota > Metazoa > Chordata > Aves > Psittaciformes > Psittacidae > Coracopsis > Coracopsis vasa. The sequence goes on from JANHGB010020887.1 coordinate 10,883, forward strand.
GATGTGCATTGCCAGTGTATGCAGCCGGCACTTACATGATGTATAATCCATGTGCAAAGCATCCAGGTGGGTAGGAGGTGATGGGGAGAGGAAGTACATTTTGCTCCAGCTATAGGCAGAGCTGCTCCAGTTTTGCATCTGCTACTGAATCCTTTAAACAGACACTTGAACACCACAGAAGAAGAACCGAACATTCACTCTTAGATCTAAGAAAACAAAACCTCTGTTTCCAGAGGGCTGGGTTTGCTCCCTGTTAGCATGCAGGATCTATCAACACAAATCGTGACACTATTCCTCAAGCTCCTCCTGATGGCAGAAGATACTTAACATTAGCAACCTATTTCCCACCCCCCTCCTAGCTCAACTTTAAAACATTATTAAACCTTCCTAGTGTTTTGTTTTATTTTGTGGTTGGTTTTTTTGTTGTTTTTTTTTTGTTTGTTTGTTTGTTTTTTAAGGGTTGTTGGTTTGTTAAGAGGAGAAAAGAGAAACTATAACTACAAGAACCAGTTTGAAATAAATTACAAAAATCTCTTCATTAAAATCGGAGTCTACAGTACTATTGCAGATCACAAATTCAACTAATGTAAAGCTGTGCTATTTGTAACCACCTTCTCATTGCCTGGGAAAATGGAACAGAACATGCCAGACTGCCGAAGGCCAAGGAAGAACACTATCTGCAAGTACTTTATCCTGTCACCTCTGAGAAATGGAGGAATTGAGCAGGGAGCCAGCTGAAGTAAATGCAAATATCTATCCTTTCTAGCTGAAGAGCTCTCAGAGCTGCTCCAGGTTTGATTAGCCCAGTGCTGTTATTCCCTGCCTTCTAGAGAAACCAGAGTTCAAGGTCTGCAAAAATCTCTGGAAGTGAAGTTGTGCATTTGGGTCACTGAAGAGATTAGAGTCAGTAAAAGAACATGCTGGTGTCACACTTTATGTGACTAAATGCATGGCCAATTTCTGCAGCCACCAGTATTTGGGACCCTAGGCCTTTTCACAACAGCACATGTTCCGCACTTCCTGGAGGGTCATTCCTCTGGCCTTGAGCAACAGGCCAACACGCACTGGCAACTGTGTTCAAAATTGCGAGTCAGAGATCATCATAGATCTATCTTAAAGCCTTGTTTAGAGTTTAAGAACTGGCTAAGCTGCCTGTATAGATGTATGAAAAGTGTTGAAGGGCATCAGTCTCTGCCCCAAGGAGCTTCAGTAAGACTTTGACTCTTAAAAGTGCCTCTTGAAAATGCGCCTTCAGTGATTTAGAAAACATTACTATATAACTCACACATTAATTCCTCATTAAGGAATGTGCACTGTCTCAGCTTTTGCTCTCTCTGATGTAGCAGCAGCTGGATCAAACTCATATTTTGTTTCATCAAGGAAAGAGAATTGATTCATTGGTGAAAAGTGTTTTCTGTTATAATTTCACTAAGGAAGAACATTCATTGGCTATTTTAATTGTTTCTTCTACTAGAGCTGACAAACTGAAGAATGCTTAAAGCATCAATATTTTCTAAGGAGCTTTTTTACGCATTGTGTATTATGTTTCAACAATTCTGAATCTGGAATAAAGTAGCTGCATTTCTATGTACTAATCACAGGAGTTACAAAAACAAATCACTGATCTGCTAAGACAGATGTCATTACTTCTAAGCTGCTCCATAGGGTAAAAAAATCAGGAGCTGTTCAAATAACACAATCATTGTTAATTAGATAGAAACTTGTAGAAAGCAGCAATGAAATTAAAATAATAACTTCATCTAATATAGTTCAAAGTCCAGACATTAAAATCTGATCAGGAGGAGCTCTGAATTGCACTGAAGCAAGTTCCAGAATTGGCTTCTTATTATTCAGCAGGCACTCTATATGCAATATTTAACAAATCAGGCATTTGATGAATAATTGTTGACAGATCTTGTCTGCTTCACTGCTTTTCACAGAACTGTATCAGCGAGACTAGACAGAGCATATGTCTGGGAGGTTCCACAAACTTCCTTACAGTTTTGTACACTCAGTTTCTGAAATCCACAAGGAACTGTTAATACTGTCCCTTTTACAGAATTACTTGTTAACAGGTCTGGAAGAACCCAGAAACCAGCTAAACAGCTAGATTCAGATTAGATGGCCTTTAAAGGTCCCTTCCAACCCAGTGTGTTCTGTGATTCTATGGTGTGACATGAAACCAATATAGTACTGATAATGATGCAACCGCAGATGAAATCTGAGCAGAGGGCCAAATTCCAGCTTATACTTTAGCCATTTACTGGAGCTGGTCCACATTCAGAGGGAACAGGGAAATCTGTATGTGTGCTTGTGATTCTGCAGATAGTGTATTGAACATTATGGTATGTCAATTAATCTCTTTAAAAAAAAACCCAACTAATTTATAGGCAGGTTGCACAGAAACATGTGTTATTTTTTTTATCAGCTATTAATAGGCAGACATTACTGATTTTGTCTCTGTTCCAAAATTGGATTAAAAACTAAGCTACAGGAATGTTCTTAATCATTCAGACTCTTTCTAAATATAAGTTGTGTCTGATCTTTACTGGCATCCAAAATCTTATAATTAACATACCATGATAAAAATGGTACATTTTCCACTATGGGAAATTGTTCTCTATTAATAAACCAACCAAGTGAATATTTACTACATATTAACACCAGCTTAATTCAAAATTATGTGCACTAGGGAAATACATGTCTGGATTCTATCTGCCCTCTGGTACTCTTCCAATAGGGTTGTTGCTGTGCATCAGAAGGGAAGGAGTGTCAAAACCCACCAAATGCTTGTGCTTCATATTTCTACACTGTAAGTGATTCCATTTAAATGAGTGGAGAAAAGCTGAGTCCATGTTTTGTAATGAGTACAGGTCTTCTTTAACCACGAGATGGCACTCTGTTTGCCACTTCTGTGCTGTGCAGGCCTGAGTACAGATGAAGTATAAAAGGAGAAAATAAATCCATTCATAGAATATAAAAAAATGCTTATCTTATTTCTCAATTTAGTCAAAGAAAAAGCAATTTTTCATAATTTTTGTAACTGTATATTTCAGCTGTATCAAACTCACCTCATAAGGGACTAAAGTGGACGTTTTTCATTATGTCAGTGCAGATACATTTAAGTATCCACATTTTGCCCAGAGCTGTGCATTCACATTCATTGTTGATTGGGCACAATTTCCACATAAACCCACAAAAGTTACAGGAGTATTCAGAATTGGCTGAAACTTCACAAACCTTTCAACAGGGCTGGCATCTTGCAGAGTTTAATAGCAGTCAGAGATAGCTGGATGCCATATTTGCCTGGGCTGTAACAAGATAAAAATAGGAAGTTTTTTTTTATAGAAGCCTCCAAAAGGAGCCCAGCAAAGGAAATGTCATTAAATGACTCAAAGACCCTGGTGGCATCATGCACTCATTGACCCAAATACTACACAAGACAAACTTGCAACCATCTCTACAGTTTTGTTCTTTAAAGCAATAACAAATTCCCTGGTGGATCATACTAATTGGTAATCTCCATGTAGACCTAACTTTTTGCAACAAGGAGAAAAGGGATCTTGTTAAAAAGTAACTAATTCTGGCTGTTTTCTTATATAATAGTTATATACAATGTACATGTTGTATATGTATAAATTATAATAAAGTACTGTCTGATACACTTGGGGTTTCTGAAATGGGAGTCTCAGGGAAGGGCTTTGCATAGGGACTGAGAGGGATGGCAACAAGGACTGGGATGGGTGACCCGCAAAGAGCAGCCTGCACACCCTGACCCTTCCACTGCTGACAGCAGCAGCCACCAGGGCATCATTCCAGGCTTTGCATAGCCAAAATATCTAGGCAAGTGCCAGCTCATTTGCCCCTTCTGTGGGTAGCCAACACTGGGTAAACCCTTGGCAAATAGCTTAAAAAATAGCTTTAAAACTTGGTGTAATAGACATGAAACAGGAGGGTTTCTCACACTGGGATTAAACATTGGACACTGGGGAGAAAATTACCACGATGTCCTGCTGATGTCATCTGAGTTACAGCTGAGTCCAAAGCCAAGACACAGTCTGGCAAAGAAGAACCAGTGTTTTTTCTGCTCACTGTGGCAGGGAAGTCCTGCCTGCTCTCACAGGTACCTCTGTGGCAGGAGCAGCTGTGCTCATGTAAAGCTCTGTGCAACCAATTAATCCAGTCAGTGAGAACAACAGCATATATATAAACTAGGTTATGCAGCTTGCATATATTTAGTATAAACTAACTTTTAGAACTATGCTGGCGTAATTCCTTTTTCATGATTGCTGCCTATTTCTTTGCAAGGAACCCACACATGTGACGTCGGTAGTTGTACTCTAACCTTCCTCTGCATTGTGCTTTCATACTCTAGGGAAAACCCCCTGAATTCTCTGTAACTCTACTACCAACAATTCTCATCTGCAGACTGAGTTTTGTGCTCTGAAAGCTTTCTGCATACATTTCCAGTTCAAAATTTTTTTGAGTTAAAAGCCAAATTCTCTGTCAAAGAATTGCCCTACTAACCAAGCATTTCTCCCTAGTGACTGGGATTAGGTACAAATTGTCTTCTATGGAGATGCCAATCCTTTGTAGTTTGCTTCCCCCCTCCTCACTCTGACTTTGATTTCTGGTTTCTAATCTCATACAGAGCTCAGTTTTTCCTTGTTGCAAGGGATATTTTTCCTAATTTTAGCCTGCTACATCTGTGTCTTCTAAAAGAAATCCAATACAAAGACAGTTAAGAGAAAGAGTATGAGAAGCTGACTTCAGCTCTTTGTGGAAGCTGGAAATCACTCAACAGTCCTGTTCGATTATTTTTCACTCTTTTTTCTTCAATGCTAGTCTGCATAGGAATCAATAAAGTATCCTATAAGTGCACTTGTAATCCCAAACGTAACTCCTCTTCCACAACAACAATAAAAAAGAAAAACTATTGCTTTTTATATCTAATAACTTACAGTCAGTTCCTTCCCTGGAGGTACTGTTGAAGTTTGCACTGGAGTACAATATTTTGCATCTTTGCTTTTCTCAACATCTTTCTCTTCTGCTTGCAGACAATTAGTAAGAGAAAATTCCTCCAAGAGGGTTGAAGTCAAATTTTCTGTGCCTTGAACTCTGTGTTCTGTGCTGAAATTTTGAATATTCAAGATTCGTGGCTTCAGAACACTTGTTTTTGTTTTCTTCTTGCCTTACAGAATTGCTGGTGCAATCTGGTGGACTAGCTGTCAGAGGCATATACATTGTTTGATATTTTAATTCTAATGAGGGTCTCAAAATTAGAACAAGTCCTTTATAGTGACAGTGAATGATGACTCACCGTATGAAAGAGCCTTCTAGACAGATAATTATTTAGGCATGTATTTCAGGGGATCATCTATTAGGTGTCTCAGAGGAAGAGATTCTTTTTTTTATAAACAGGGAAGACAAGACAGTGAGTTAAATTACCTTGAAGGCAATACTGACTCATGAGGGGTAACGGGAAGTGATTTGAGAGATACAGCTATGTTCTGGCTAAACCTGGCTTTTCTTATATACTACGTGGCATTTGAAGCTTGCTCATTGTCAAGATTTTCTTGAGCATATAGCTATACAAGACTATACAGTAGATCTGACTTAAGAATTTGTTGCTTAACGGATGAATGGTCTCAGCAGTGATTGTGTTCCGACATGGTCATCCCAGATCCTGCCTTAGGAAGAATCATAGTTACAAGATCAAAGGGACTACATAGGGTAACATGATCCAGGCTGCCACCAGTTGTGACTACGTGCTTAAAGATGGACTTCAGACTGTTGGCTTAAAATTGTAGCCTGAACAATCTGACTGTCACAGTGACCTTATTACATTTAGATGAGCTCCTTATAATACCGCCTGGGGGCTTGGCTCTTCATATGGAGTCCAAGTTTGTCTTCTGTGACAGCTTTGGTCACCCCCAACTGCAGTGGGACTCAGGGGTGTTTACCTGGAGGAATTGTGGAGGCTGCTTAGGACAACTTTTGGTATCTTGAGCTGGCAAGGTATAGTGGGAAGTGTGAGGAGGTATGAATGGATACAGCACAGGGACTTCCAATACATGACAAACGTGTATTTTTCAAATCCCTGATGAAAATTTCCTCTTTTCCCATAATGCATATGAAGTATTTTTCCCTTTAATCTTATATCCATATGATCTTACCTTTGTAGCTTCTTTCAGCATTAACCTCGCTGCAAAGGTGTTGTAGGTCAGCTATCATAGCTCAACTTAAATTATCATTCAAATACTTATAATTACTGCTGCATCAAGTAGCAAGAAAATTATTTCCTCTTGTCCCTGAATTTCTGTTTGCAGGTTCTCCATGGAGCATAGAGCATTTCCCTAGTGACCAGACTCATAAAAATGACCCTTTAAGAATAACCATAGGTTGCAACGGGAGAGAAAAATAAAAAGAGTTGCTTAACGTGAAATAGCATGAATAGCTTTGTCACTGTTTAGTTACCCTGAACCAATGCTGCCATTGTGACACGAAGTTAGTGTGTGGATTTCAGGTGATGATTGTAGCAACCAGGGCAAATTATGGCTTTAGAGTTGAAAGATCATAGATCCCTTAACCACCTCATTCCTGGAGCTTCTTAGAACTACTACCCTGTTTTAATTTTTACATTAACAAAGGCACTCTTCGTACGAAAATAAACCCATTAGATAGGGCTCTTCATATTTGGATAAATGATTTTCTTCTTTAAAAAAGGAAAATAATGGAAAACTTACTGCAAATGTGAAAATTAATGACATTCCCTTATGCGGTCTTTGATACAGACTCACTCTGTCTGGGTTCGACTTAATTTTAAATGCTTGCATGATCCCATATTTTCAATTTATTTATCTAGTGTTCACATATTTTCCCAACATTTTTTCAAGCAAGAAATCGTGCTTTGCTAAAATAGCTCCATAAAATAGCTCACATTTGAAAATAAACCTACATTTCTTTTCAAAGACAATGCGAATAATTGGAGCAATTATGTAACAGAGCGCTGGTATATGCAGACAGCTATCACAGATAAATCCAGGAGCTTCACTGCAGAATAATCACTTTGCAGTGTGAGACAGCAGCAGACTATATTGATATTAGGAATGGATGAGAAAGACAGGAATACAGAAAACCATATATATCAGTGCAGTCCCTAAATACAGTGGTTAAATTAGTACAATCTCAGTCTGTGATGTTATTGGTGTACACACAAATGCAGGGTAGATGGTAGATCCAGTTACAGTTACACAGATAAAACCTTTTATTAAAATCTGAAGCTACTAATTCTATTAGAGGTCTGACAGCTCACGTCTCTACCTTGACACGTTTATATGATGGTCACTGTTGGGATTACCTACACTGGGGTACTGCTGAAATCACTGTCACTACCAAACACAGCCATTGCCAGCCACTGAGCAAATGACTATTTTCCTGTCTGCCAACCCTTTCCAAGCTGTAACATCCTATTTCTCTCACAAGAATTGAAAGTTACCTTGCTATGCACATCGTTGATAAAAAAAGCCACAAAAAAACCAAACAAAAAAACCCCTCACAACAGTGTGCTTTTATGGAAAAGAGATTCTTCAGGTACTTTAAAAGAACAGGATATTACTACTTTTATTACTTGTGTTGTGAAGTTTCAATACATATTTCTTCTTGGCCTCTTGGCCTTAGATGTATTCTGATTCTGGATTTAATTTCTGCAGAAAGTAATTTCCATTTTCTTTCGTTTATGTACTTTTAGTTTGGTAGTTTTAGTCAATGTATACAGCCATGAAACTTCAGTACCTATGATTAAAACCAGTGAAACACATTACCATTTGTCTATCTTCATGTTGGGGAAAGAAATATAAACAGCCTTTTCCTCTAGGGAGTTAATCAATCAGAAAAGTTGCTCAGAATTGCTATTGAAGCATACATCCAGAGTGAAAGTACCAGCAATAACTACCACTTTCCCAATGTAATGATTTCCATATCCTCTCTAAAAGTGCTTGAAAACCCATAGGGTTTGTCTGAATATAGATGGGTTGACTATTACATGATTTTAGTGCTTGATTCACCCTGTTGATTCCTTGCCGCTCATGCTTCAAAAGGAAAGGAATAACGATCTGCTTGCATCATATGGACGTTCCAAGTCCCATCTTAAGAACAACCCTTGAGGGAAGGTTACAGTGCTTATAACAAAACAGCAAAATGAGATTTTAAAGAGTAAAAATACTAAGTCACACAAACCCAAACTATTGTTAGATTGTAGACTTATGAAACATACTATTGGCTGTGAAAATTCAGATTTGGTTCAATTAAAGAAAGATCACAGGTAATCACTATACTTTCACAAGAGAATTTAATGTAGCAGATTATTCATTTCTATATCTTCTTGGTTTCTTATTTATGATATAGGTTACCATATAGCAAATGTAGAACTTCTGCAAAATTAGAAAGAGATGGTCAAAATAATTCAGTGCTATACCTGACAGACCACTAGAGTTGTTTGCACTGTTTTAGTTCAGCTGTTCTGTAATATTCCAGACAACCTTTGCATCTTAATGTTTAACCGGATGACCACGAAGCCAAAGCTGAACAATTCATTAACTTGTGTTTCTTTTCATTTAACTTCATTGAAACTTCACTTATCCTTGCAAAAACATACATTGACATGCTGCCAGAAATGGAATAGGAAAATGCCAAAAGTAAGCAGCCACCAGAAAGACATTTCAACACAGTGAGAAAGTGTCCTTGAGCCTGAAAAGAAGGCAAGCACATCAATGAGTGTGCAGATACAAGAGATACAGAACTTGTTGAACTTTATACTATTTCCTTGCAGTAAGCAAAAGCTTTTTTTTAGATGCATTGTGAGAGAGGGGGA
>JANHGB010020889.1:0-28116 GCA_026283785.1 Coracopsis vasa
CTGCAGCTTAAAGCCACTGCCAGCCACACCACCATGTACGCCGGCAACAAGCGGAAAAAGCTCTGGCGGGAGGAGAAAGGTATTACCGACCTTCACACTGCGCCCGGGGCCCGCTTTTACCTCACGTTGAGCCGTGTGGGAGGCAGAGGGGGGTCCCGTCCCCTCAGAGCCGCCGCCTCGCTGGCGGTGTCCGGCGGCGCTTCCCGCCGCCCGGCGCTGAGGTGACGGGGTGGGGGAGGGGGTGCTCCGTGCTGTTATCCCTGGGGTCTCCCACTTAAAACCCCCCAATATCCCGCGTGCTCGAGGTCCCCCCCGCCGACTCTGGAGGGATTTTGGGGTATTTTCCCTCACCTGGGTTATTTCTGACTGAACTTTGCTGTGTGGAGAGGGGCGGGCTGGAAACGTGCCCCTCTCCTGAGGGCTTCCCGCCCCCAAGTCACCTTGTGGAAGTGTTTCGGGTCGAAAAGTTAGGCACATGCCGCCGAAACGTGCTTTTCCTCCTTTTAACCCGTATGTTCTCCGCGGAAAAGACGGTTTATTGTTAGCGCTGGTGTAATGCGCTTGAGTTTAGCTTCTAGTGTTGGGCTGCCGGGGTGGAACGAACGTTTGGGATATGGAGCTCTCAAAGCTCCCCCGCCCCCCCCCCTTATTTATCCTTTCTATTAAGGCTCCCTCCACTGCATTACCTCAGTTTATCAAACCCCAGTGTCAGACTCCGGAGCATGAAAACCATGGGGCAAGCATTTATGCAGATCTTGCCATTTTGATACTTTATGTTGATCACGTGGAAAGCAATGTAAGAATTAAGGTAAATTTATACAGTGGAATTAAAATATTTACATGGGGTAGGAGGAAAGCTTTTTGCCTGGTGGGTTTATGAAAAAAACCCTAGAATTACACAAGGCGTAGGGGTATTAAAACCACACCAGTAGGTCATAGTTTAAGCTTTCTTTTCTTCCATCATCCCTATGACTATGTTCTGAGCTAAGAAGGCTGGAAACCAATTTGAAGGATGAGTTTCATCCTTTGTGACAGAACTCAAGTGCGTGTGTCTAAGGACAAACTGTTAAAACACAGATAAACTGATCTCTCTGTAGATTAGCTGCTCCTGTCACTCTTCAGTGAATAGAGTTTTGTGGCATAGTTTTCTCTTTGGAAACTCTAATAAAGCATGTGATGTAGTTAAGGGGAGGCAACAAATTTCTATCAGATGCTTTAAGTTTCTGTTATCACAGAGAAGATAGAGTTAAATCTTCTCAGGCACTGCTTATGTGTGATCAACTATGACTTTTCCCTGTGTAAGTCTCTAATGCTGTGTGTCATGATGTTCGGAAATGCTGGTTTTGTGCTGGGGCAGACAGGGAAATGTTTCTGGTATGCTCTGGTGAGTTGTTCCCATTACTCCTACTTGTCTCTTCCAGCTCTGCTGCTGTCTGTGTAAATTCATAGCCTGGCATGTGAACTTGAACTCTCAGTGAGGAGGGTCAAGTTGAGGGGTTTGAGAGTAAGCTGAAAGCCTGAGCTGCAGGCACGCTTTTGTTGTCTTAGTCAGCTGTGAGGATGATGGTCTCCATCCGTGCAGTGATGTTACGGAAAGCAAACTGGAGCTCAGGACTGCTGGTGAGGTTTTTCTACCCAGGGAGGCATGTTTGTGGAGTGCTTGCCAGAACTCTGTGTCTCTTTGGTTAGTGAGAACAAGCAGTGTTTGCTGGTCTTCTGCTCCAGTAGCTGCTTTCCAGCACTGTGGTGATGATGCTGGGCCTGGGTATTGAGAATGAAAAAACTTCTTTGTTCATTGTTGGCACTGCTCTTCAGATTGGCTGTTCTGTCCAAGTACCTTCTTTACTAGAGAGGAAAACTATAGAAGCTCAACTTCTTTCTTTCCTGCCCAGATTGCACTTCTGAAATCCAGTCTTTTGTTAGGTCTGCTTTTGCCTTTCCCAGGTACTCCTGAACCCCTGTAAAGCTGGCTGTGATCCCTCGTTCTGCTCTTCCCATGAAGCTTGGAGTGCAGTTGTTCTCAGCCTGTTACACTCTGAAGGACTTCTTAAAGAGAAAAAGCACTGATTGCTGAATATTGAGTTCAAACCCACTGACAATACGCTTGCTTTTGTTAATTACTTTCTTGGTAATTAAGGGTTGGTCCATATTCTCCCAGGAGGGATTTTACTTGAGGACAGCTGAAACAGGGTAGGAGCAGGACTGGAGTTGATTTCAGTCCTAGGCACGAGCCTGGTCTGCCCACAACCTTTCAAAGGCACTTCATAAAGATACAGGCAGAAAACCATGCTTGCAGCTAAGGCTGCTGGAAGCATCTTCTGGGAGGTTTGTGTATAATTAAGACTCAGTTTAAGTTCTTGCTGCTGCCTCTCAAGAGCAAAGTTTTATAAAGCCTTATTGAGAGGAGCTTGTGTTTTGAAGGCACAGAACTGGCTCTGTAACTTCTTGAGCAAAAGGCAGTTAAACTTCCTCTGCTTTATTCCTTCAAACCTGACAGCTTTCTCAGGTTTGCCTTTCTGTAGTACTTGTAATGTGCTGTTAAATACTTGGTGTTTTGTATGCTTGAAGATCAAGTAATGGAGTTAAGTGCATGTCTGTTGTGCATAATGGTGATCCTAATCACATTAGATTTACTTTTGCAATTGTAAATATCCAATTAAGATACCAGGCCTGAATAATGGGAGAGAAATGTTTTTTGTCAACTGAAAAAATGGTAATACTGTCAAAAATACCAAAATAGGTTTATTGTGATGAGGGAGTCTGTGCTTAAAACCTGCCTCTGGTTGTTAGATTGCTGATTGCAGCCTGCATAATTAGGAAACTTTAATTTGTAAGGAAAAAAACCAATCCAAAACCCAGTGAAACCTTTTTTCTAAGGTTTGATCTGAGAAGCAGTTTCCATGTTCAGCTTGCTCACTGCTCCTTCAACTAGAGATCAAAATATTCTTTTCATGTCCATCTAGTCCTTTATGCCAGAGGCAAATAATGTGGGTCTAGCCCTCCCCTAGTAACTCTTGAATCATCAAAGAGCATTTATTACTGATTAATGTGTCAAGAAAAACTATTACTATGGTAATAGTAGTACAGTGCCACTGGTAAAAATGGACCTAGAAACTTGATTAGTGCATGGGCATCCTGATATGTTCTACAACTTACCTTCATTTCCTCCTCGCCACCCTCCCCTTTTGGAAGGGGAAAAGCTCTGGACTTATGCTGAGCTAATATTATGTATTGAGGTGAGGAGGGAGCAGAAAATGTGGCTGCAAAAATCAGGTACAGGGTCCTGCTGAAGTGCTGGGGTTGTTTGCAGTATTGGGTCATTGAGATGCATTTGTTCTAATCTTAGAACTCAGTCCATTTATAGCCAGGTCTGAAGAAGAGTGTGGTTGGCAGTAGCCGTCATAAATGTACAGTCTTCGAGGCTTCACTTTTCACTGAATGTCTGAAAAAAACCCGTGGTGGCTTTCTCAGGAGAAAACAGCCATCCGTCTGTGTCTGAGTGTGGTAACTAAGTGTGTCATGTTAATGTTCAAATGAAAATCGGTAAAGCTTAACCCATGCTGCTCACTTTATACTCGGGTTCTGTTTTGCAGCACTTTAAACCCAGCAGATGCAGATTATTGCTGGTCCTGGTCTGCTTTTTAGAAACATGTTTAGCCAGTGGATGGCAATAGTCTATCCTAACACTTGGGGTTATGTTCAGCCAGGGTTTGTCACACTTGCATACTTGTGTTGCTTACTCTTGGGTATTTAACAGATATTCTACTATTTTCTGCAGCTACTGATTTTTGGCTCAAAACGAGTTTAAATGCCACTGGATGTTTCTGAAGCAAATGACAGCAGTTTTCTCATGCTGAGAATTACAATGTGTGCAGAACAGAAAAAAACAGCCAAATGAAACCACCTTTCTTATTGCCCTAGCCATCTACAAAGTGACAGAACATTTGCTCTAGCTCTGATTTCTTTTGTAATGTAGTAGCACTTTGTTAATTTTGTACTATGCCTTTACTTGCTGGCATTGGTAGTGTTTAAGTTAAAAATGTTTTAATTTAGGTCTTCCTACCTTTTTTGTTTTAAAGTTCTGGCTTATATCTGCAAAAACTGAAGAACAGAATTTAGTACCTGAAAATGCTCTGTAAAACGACTTAATAAACTTGCTGTTCTTTTATGCTTGATCTAGTGTCAGGAAGAAGAGGTACAAGAGTGATGTGAGGAGGAAGTCTGGACAGCTGAGAGTGTAGTGAAAAGACATTTTTTTTGCTGAACTGTGATATCCAGAAATAGGTGCATGCAGTTGTTCACATGCACTGTGTTTAGCTTTAGTTGTAACTCATTGAATCACCCGTGCTTGATTCTCTCAAGTGGTATTTAATTGCATCAGGGATGCTGAGTTGGTCACTACTTGGCTAATGTGCAAGAATATATGAAAGCTTGCAAAACTTCTTTTCTTTCTCTTTTCACTAAACAGAGCGCCTGCTGAAGATGACCTTGGAAGAAAGACGCAAAGAGTACTTAAGGGAATATGTTGCACTGAAAAATATTCCAACATGGATGGAAGACTTAAAAAGTAAGAGTGAAGGTGATGGTGAGTAAACCAGGAGAATCTTTTTAAGTATAAACTATTCTATTTTCTCAATCCAAAGTTCCTTTTTAGGGAGGGCGAAGGCTTAGGGCCTGTCTTGCTACTAACAGTGTCAGCCTAACACGAGGAAAAGAGCACTTCAGGGATGGGGGGGAAAACCTCAACAAAATTTCTTAAAGCCTCACTCGTATCCACTAGTTCTTCAGGTATCCCAAGAAAGAGTCACAACAACACGTGAATGTTACCCTTACATGTGTAAAATAGCGATGCTGGACATGGGTCTTACTTCCCAGATAGTCCAGCAGTCAGCTGTGCCTGAGGAACTTTGTCTTTGAAACTTAGTAAATGTAATAATGTGGGGAATCCAGGCAAAATAGTGGTGTTCGTGTAGGTGGCTGAAAAGCAGAGGGGTATTGCACAGGTTATGGTGTTTTCTGAAAATGCAGACATGGGAGAAGATTAGATTTGAAACCTGTCTTACTTATGGTCCTGTCAGCTTTCTTGGGCTGAGGAACATGAGCCAAGTCTGGATTAACTACCCTTCTCTTACCATGTGCAGCATTATTGTGGTTATGATCACCACTAGAGTTGTCTATTTCAGTGAAGGCTGACCCAAAATGGGAATCTGATTCTCTTAGAGAATTCTGTAATCTGTAACAGTGCCTTGTTCTTAGTTTAGTTGCCTTTCATTGATGTAAGGGTGTGAAAGAAGAGGGATGACTTTTGAGCTGGTTAACTCTTTTTCCTTTCTATGTCTTGTTATCCTACTTGGCTGAAGCTTATGTGTTTTGGAGGAGGATCTGACTATGAGAACTTAAGTGTTTCCTGCTTCTGCAGATACAGGACTAGTTTTCTAACCCTTTTGATATCATTAAGAACAAATAGTGGCCTGTGTGAACAGGTGTGTAGAGTAATCATGGGGCTGCAGGTGAATGTGGTCTTTATGGTAATACTTCAGGTGAAGTGGGGCCTGGAACTAATCAGCTGTTGTTAATAAAATGGGAAAGCTGTAGCACTTCTTTGCACAATCTGGAGGAGGTGAGAGATTTGCACATGTCATAAGCAACTAACGTTATCGTCTACTCTTAAAAAGCATCTTGAATGACTTTTGAAGTGAAAATGTCAGAGGTTGATGAACTTTTCAACACCGATTAGTAGTTGTATTCTAACATTATCCATAAACCTCTTTCTCCTATTAGAGTAGCTCTTTTATATCTTAGAATACAATGAAACCTGTCCATCTATTAAAAAAGGCTGCGTAAAAATAAAACAGATTACCTGACTTTTCCATGTGATATATGGGGAGATGCGGTATGTCATGTGATTTAACTGGGAGACTCTTTAGCCATTCTAGCCTAGGCTGCCTGTATTTGAACTATTCTCAGATTCTGTATAATGTGCTGAAATTCACAGATCTTATATTACTTGGGCTGCTGAACGTGACAAGGTGTGGATTCACATTGCAATTGCTGTTACACTTCACATAAGCCAAATGTCAGTGTCAAATACACAGGTATTGAATCATGGCACTGGTGAATTCATTTTCTTGTAGCTGCTCCTGCATTCTTTCTGTTAGTACCAGTACACTGCAAAAAAATGCTGGAAGGCAAAAGTTGTGCTAAAACACTTCTCTGCTACTTGAAGCTTTTGTTACACTGTACATGCTGGAGAGAAATATCCACAGTCAGTTGTTATCTTTGGTGTGTTTGTTGTAAATAAGCCATGTGGAATAGTGGACTTCTAGAAGGACAGACTGCTGAAATGCTTCTGCATTTCAACTGATCAGTACAATTAAATATGTGTATTAATGTGGCTGTTACTACATGCATTTCACACTCTATTTTCCTTAAATGTTGCCCTTACTTTGAAGGTATCAAGAGTAAGAACTGTCTGTCTGAGCTAAAACAGTGAAAAATTTAGAGTTTAAGTCTTCTTGTGAGTGAGAACTTCTACTCTGTGTACTGGGACATGTGGAGGGCAACTGGTACAACCTAAATGAGACTCTGGAGAGAGCAAGTGAAGGCCCAGGAAGGAGGAAATTGGTCATGACTTGGCAGTGCCATGCACAAGTTCTGATATTTTATTCCAGTGAAAAACTACCGCTTGCAGTGACAAACTAAAGAGGACTAAAGGGTGTGTGGAGGAAATCCTCTGTATACCTGTCAAGCCAAACCAGCAACTGATGGGGAATGTAGAAATAGTTCTTTACCATTTACTTCTAACACTGTATACAGTAGCAAAAATGATGGATTGATTAGTAAAGCGTGGAGTGGTTGTTCAGGAAGTGTGATGAGGAGAAATCAAGAAAGCAACCAAGAACAGCTAAAGTGAAGCGGATGCAATCAATCAGCTGCTGGAGTAAGAAGCTGTAGGAGAAGGGCTGGCAGTAGTCCCTGTAGATACTCAACTGGAGATTAAGGGTGTTCAGGACTGCATGCTTTTTTGTACTGTTAGGAAAACTGCATGAAAAATACAAAAGCTTTATGGTACCTATTTATAAATGTAGATTTAAATGCACATCTCCCCACACTGGGAGATTCCAGTCTGGAAGTTTAACAGAAGATTGAAGAGTCTGTGAGGAACTGCTGGAAGTGAAATGACCTAAAAAGTTCATATTGGGAAAGAACCAATCTAATTGCCATGATACCCCTGCGTGTTCTTTATTGACAAATTTGGAGAACATACCTTAGTTTGTGGATGAAAGCGTTTCTTCTCCATCCCTACTCTTCCACCCTTTGATATGAAGTTGTGTTTAGAACTAAAATCTGAAGAAAACCAATAAAGCTTGGAGTAAGTTGATGTTAAGGTAAATTTTGGCAAGGCTGGAAGTCTATAGGAGAGGGATTTAACAATGTAAAGGCTTTGAAGAGTAAAGTCAGGGAATTCTGAATGTCAGCTGACAAGGGCTATGTCTCTTATGACAGCAAAGTCTTTGCAAACATTTGGCAGTTGAAAGCAGCTGTGTGTAGTTCTTATCTTTGGTTTGCCCTTCTGTGGCTAAACCAAAAGCCTACAATTTTTGCACGTTTACTCATGTGGACATGACTAGCTGTAAGAAATCAGGATGGTGTGAGTTTTGCTACGGAATTTGGTCAGTATTTCTGATACTTTTTGATATGGGTAGTGTGTGGAATGCAGGGACTAAGCCCAGTGCCCACTGCTCTGAACTGATGAAAGCAAGCTGAGGCGGGTATGTGTGTTTGCAGAAGGACTATATTGTCAACACCCCAGGTTTTGTGTACAACTTGCCAGGCTGCGCAAGTGAACTTTTGAGATCAAGTATGTAATGCTGTCCCTTCTTCCATCGCTGTCGTTGGCAAGTGGCCCTCTTTAATGTAGAAGGAGATGGTAGGAGTGGAAAAAATTCTTGTTCTTGAAGTAGTTCTGTAAATGTAACCTTTGCTTTAACTGCATGTATTAAGGAAATAAAGAGTTGTGTGCTGTGGAAATAGAAGAATGAGCTTGTCATGCAGTGCTGGCTAGTACCTTTATACTGTAACCCATTGTTCCTCCTGCTTCTTATCCTTCAGATGCACCAAAGGCAGACACATCTCATCTGTTCAGTTACATACTTTGAAGCAGAGTTCCTTCCTCACAATACGCTAATAATGGACTTGTGTTTTGAAGCTCTGGAATTTGTATATCTCTATTTCAATGCTCTTTATCATATACTATTTGATGCTAGGCTTTCATCCTGTAGAGAAGTGGTAGCTTATGTTTTGTCATGCTTGGTGAATAAAATGTCACCATATAGATGAATAGAATGTTTTTTGAAATCAAATATATATATTAGCTCTTAGGTGCATACTTATTCCTTTGCTGTCTTTGCTCTTCAGTGGGGAATGTGAGACATGACTTCAGAGAATGTTCTTGAAAGCTTTTTGAAAAATCAGGGTCTTGGGAATTCTGTTGTCACTGAGTTTTGTGTGTCACTGGTAGAAAAATGCTTTGTTGCATTGATGGCCTAATTCAGAAAATGGAGTAAGTTATGTAGTTTAACTCGAGGTAGCTGTCAGTCCTGCTGAGTCTCCCAGCCTCTGGGATTCATGGCTCTGGGATTCATAGCAGCAGTGCCAAGAAAATAGCAAATTCAGGTGATGGTTTGAAGATCTTTTGTAATGGTAACAGCTACTTTTGTTTTGATGAAGTTAAAATGGAAGGACACAGTCACTATAAAGTTTATATTCATTTAAGATTAAATGACATAAAAGGTCTGCAAATTTGGGTTTTGTTTTTTTTTTTAAGTCTTGAAGTATGTTTAGATGTTTTGGCAGCCTCTGGATTTTCTTTATCTTTTTAGGAAATGATATGGTTCAAACTGTATTCAAATTAATCTACTTTAACACTGAGGGTTTTATATATAATAGTAAGGTTTGGATTGAATGAAAGCGTCTTTGTACTCTGAATCTATACCTTTCTAGATATTCAAAGTGAGTTGACGCAAGATTAGAGAAACAAAGCATCTAGATGAGCCACTCAAAATGCTTCATGCTGAAAAGAAATTGTAACACAGAGCTCTGTTGACCAGCATCTCTTGAGCTGGTTAACTAACCACAGGCAATGCTGCATTCTTCAGAGCTTCTCCCTGTGGCCCTGTTTGATATGAATATCTGTTCTGCGGGAACTAGGAATCAAGGTGATGATCATCAAACAGCCTTTGGAAAGTAATGCTGCTACTAAGCTGCAGTGAAATTCAGCCAGACAAGTGAGAAATAGCATCTCTCTCCACCACTCAGTTTTCAGTGAGTTATACAGGAAAAAGAAATTACATTCTGCTAGAACATTGATTGTCAAAAGTTGCCTGATGAGCAACAAGTTCTGTCTGTAATGGCTGTGTGAAATGAGTATGCTTCAAGACTGCCCCCCCTCACCAAACCAAGTCCATCAGCTTGCACTGTGTTTTTTTCATACAGTGACTTTAACAACTGTCTTTTAGAACTGATTTCTAGTTGAGTGACAAGGATGAAAGTAAATCGAGATATGTTAGCTCAGTGTGATGCTTGCTATCTGTCAGTCAAAGAAAATGGTGCTTTTGCTACTGAAACTCTCTGGTTAAGTTCACAGTACAGCAGTTTTTCTGCAGAATTCACATAGAAAACTGCAATAACTTGTGTGCCGCAGTTCAGGATCTCCAGCTATTAGCTGTGGCCTTGAATGTGAATTCCAGCTTTGCTTAAACTCTTACTGTATTTGGTTTTGTCCTTACTTATATATTGGCATGCCACTCGGTTACTCATGCTAAAAATTTTATCACGAGGTCTCTTGAGAACTATTGTGTTTAAGGTTGGAAAGCTGTGTCATTTGAATGCATGTGGAGATCACTGCTTATTAACTGTCTGTAATAGCTGGGGAAGCTCAGCTAAGAGACTGCCATCTGTAGCTTCTGTGGATTGTGTGAAGATCATGGTAATGAAGTCTTTTGAATACTTAAGAAATGACATGCTTTTTGTGGAGGAGGCTATAAACCTGTTTGTGCATACCTGTTACCTGTCTGTGTTATTCCTTTGCTGTTTCCTCAATACATGCGCAAGTGTGGTAACATCAACAAACCATGTCTGTAGCTTATAAGTCTGTTCTAAAGGTGTCCAGGACTCTCTGCCCATGGCATAATGTGGAGTGACTTTAAGATTGACGTGGTGTACGTTTGGCAGCAGTAGATACCGAAGGCTGCCAGAGTGATAGGGAGTAACCGGAGCCCTGTGTGCTCTAATTCTCCCAGGTTCTCGGCTGCCCTTTGGGGATCTGTCCTGGACAGATGCAAAGTTGCAGAGTGGTACAGATCTGACTATGTGATCTACTGACCTCCCCACTCTTCTCCCTTCCAAATCATATACCTCAGCTATTCTTTTCCAAAGATACAGCCTTGTACAGCACAGAGATAGGGGAAAAAAGCTCCAGGTGCAAGTTTGAGTGTAAACTGAGAAATAACCTGGGGTGGGGATGATGGTTTGTTTTTTGAGGCAAGTATTCCTATCTAGTTAGTGATCCCCTGATACAGGGGGATAAATCAGAGTGTTTAGTTTAGTGGGGAAATGCAGTATACCAGAAGAACCAATATGTATTCAATTGACCTTGTAATTCCTGGTGAGCTGCATGCATATAACCTTTATAGGATAGATTAGCTGTCAAAGAAATGACACTTGCAGTACAGTTCTGTGTAAAGTGCTTTGGGGGAAAACCAAAAAAAAAATCTTGCTTTCAGCAAGTGTGAGAGATGATTATTAAGAAGCAAAAACAAAAAAATCAGCCCTTTTTATGTAGATTAAGAACACATAATCCAGTGTGGCTAATTCTTCCTCTAAAAAAATAAATCACTTGTCTTTCATGTAATTAAGATGATGACTTCTTTTTAAGCTGCTGTTCCATGATTGTTTTTTTTTAACAAGTTCCACACAGTGTGAAGCTTATACAGGTCCTTGATAGAGCTATCATTTTTTGACCTTTTACATGCAGCTGAGAGAGCCCTCTTATTTCCAGTGGCAGCGAGCTCCTCAAGGGATGAGAGTTAACCCTGGGAAAGGATGCTGCTCTCAAGAGTAAATTAGTATCTTTATTGGAGTTCCGCAAGCTCTCAACGTGTTTTTGAGAGTAATAGAAGATGGAGATGCAAGGCATGTCTTTGCCAGAAAGAGTATTTCTAATGTTTAAGTGCTGGTGACATGAGTCTTGACCAGATTAATAAGTCCCAAGCTTCTGTTCCACATGCAGTATGAGAAACAGTCCTTTTTTTTGTAGCTGTTGAACATCACTGTGTGCTGAAGTTTTGTACAGAGGTCCCTAAGGCAGTGCTAACCAGTGTTAGAAAGTCTGGATGATGTACTGTGCTGTCAGCTGGTAGGCTCGCTCAGAGTGTGAGGAAGGATGGCTTTAGCAGCAGTGATGCTGTGTGTAAGTCAGTATGTGCCATTCCTCAGAAAGTGGGGAGAAAAGTGCAGGGTTTCTCAAGTTCCAGCCTGGAGTTTTTCGGTGGCTGACTTGTCCCATATTCAAGACTAAAGGAAAGAAGCATAGTAACTTCCTGAGATATTTTAATATGTGCAGGGGAAAAGAATAGGTTATACATCTTGGTTTCTAGTAGTTTGTGTTTATATGCATGTCTGTCTTTTCTCCTTTGATTATTGTTTCTTTCCGTTACCTTTTATTGTGTATAAAGGATGAGCAGGCTGCAAGATCAAGTCCCAAAATTAATTTCTTGCTCTACAAAGGCAGTTTCAGAAAGTCATGTAGTTTTGCTCAGTATGGTAGCTTGGCTAAACTCCTGATATATAATTTGTGATGGATTGTGGCATATGTCCTCAGAGTCTTTTGCAGACAGATGTGAGCCAATGTGCCAGCCTCACTAGAAGCCATGTGTTTACGATGAGGCTGAGGCCAAAATCAAGCTGTTATATTTACCCTTCTCATTGCTTACTAATGTAGACCTTTTGCCCTGCCAGCTGGCTATGTGACTTCTGCATGTCTTCAAGTATAGGTGGAAAAAGCTGATGTTGCCCTGGAGAAGACTGGGAGCCTCTTTTGATAAGATAGTAAGAGACTGGTGTGGCTTGTCTCAACTGACTGTAGCTTAGATATGACAGACATTTATGAAGGTGTTGAACTATTGCTTCAAGTAGGATTTGCTGCGTGTGACTAACAATAATTAGTGATCACACAGGGTAGGCCTGTCGACTGCTGCTGTCTGGATCTCGGAGGCTTAATCAAGCCTGAAAATTTACTACCATGTATGGATAGTGGTTTAACTCCCTTGATAAGGTAGTGGGATCACCGATGCAGTTGAAGCTCACTGAGCTCTCTGTTTGGACCATATTAACCAACTTTCACGCACAGCTGCATTTGCTTCATGCACAATTAAGCAGTTGATTACACATGTGTTAAAAACCCAATCACTGGAAAGTAGATAAACTTGGTTTCCCTTTTCCAATTCACTAGAGCTCAACTGCTCACCATGTAGAAATGTCTCCAACAAACCAACGAAGTTGTTGTACGACTAACTGTGTGAAGTGATAACGTGGCTTGCCCCCGTGTGAGGGCACCTAGCTGATATGCCATTGGAAAATCCAGTTGACATGGAATTCCTCATCCATTTAGGAAGTGCTGTGTACAGATGTGTTACGATGCACAGAAAATTCTGTGCTGGAGAGAAGGCTCAACAACCCAGTTTAAATACAAACTTCTATTTTGCACAGCTTTGAAAAACACTGAAATTACAATTGTATGTGTGGCTCCATTTCACTAAGAAATAACTCTTATTTAAATGGGGAGGCAGGAGGAAGCTACTGAGACTTGCTGCTGTTGCTTGTTGACTTGGCATGTTTGCAGAAGTGTGTCAAGTGTCTCTACCAAAGTTTCCAGATGTGTTTTTTTTTGTGGACAGGATGCTATAGAGTGGACATCTGGCAAAACTAAACCTCTCAGCCTTCTGCTGCTGTAGCATGTACATTTCTTTCTGAAAGTGGAAGTAGTTCTCTACATGCAGCTTTGCACTAATAGCATCTCTAGAGGTTCATGGTCAAATGCTGAGTTAGAAAAGACTGCTTTGTAGTTTAAGAGGATTCAGTCTAAAGACTTTGATCATCTATAATGCCTATATGAAGAAAGTGTAGAACTGGTTGCACATCTGTATTGCTTTAAAGCATTTACCTTCCTTATCCTGCCCTTTGCTTTTTCACAGAAGCTTTTTTTGTGTGCAAATATGGGCCTTTTTGATTGTCTCCTTGGTACTGATGGTTAGTCTAAAGGTGTTGTAGATACTTGTTTCTCATTTGCCGCACAAATACGACTGGTAGTTGAAGTTCAGCCTGTATTGGATTTATTCCTGTAATCTGTTCTGTGTGAATAAGGTACTCTTTAAAAAAGACACTGCTCTCATACAAACGTACTGTGTGCTGCAGTGCTGCCAGTTTGTGGTAATATTCAATGAGTTTATGTCAACTGAAAGCAACCCCCAGACTTTATGCAACTGTAACTGAGGGGATGGACCAGTTATATTTCAAGGAAAACTAGACTTCCATTTTCTTTTCCTCACCCTTTGCTCAGTTACCAGAGTTCTTACGGGGGAAGATTTGTAAGTGTATTGCAGGTAACTAAATCCAGACAGAATAGGCGGTGCACACCAACATACGCCTATATTGACTTAGTGGCTTTGAGGTTAGGCATGCAGAAGAATATAAAGCTAAATCTTCCTACTAACTGCTAGTGAGCTTGTAACTAACTGCTTGTGGGCTTGCTTTCTATTTTTCGAGTCCTTAAAGCAAGCAAGTATGACTCACAACACTAATGGGTCTTAATAGAGCCCTCTTCAAATACTGAAGATGTTCTGGTGTACCTTGCTGTTTGGATTAAAGCCCTAGTCTTGTCTTAGGCTAGCAAATCACATGTGGTAGCCTGGGGAGTAGGAGAGGGGGAATCCTGCAAGGTAAGCGCTACCTAATGTCTTCGTGCAGAAAACATTATCTTCTGTACTTGCATAAAGCTCACCTACCTGCCCCCTGGTACTAGAAAACTGAAGTTTCTACTCCCTGCTGGTAAGCAGTTGTCACTGTATCTCATGCTGAGAGGTTCTTGAATGACAGTGCTGTGAAATGTTTGCTGGCAGTTTTGCAGAACTTTCATAGTTTGCTGGTAGTAACTTTTTACTTCTAAGCTCCAACAGTAAGTACTACGAAAGGCTGTAATGCTCAGCTGGAGAAGCTGTTGCTTAGCAATGGTTCAGGGAATTCAGAAACCAGAGAAAATGGAATAAAAGTTGTCTGACTGCTTAGTAAGCTAATGAATTTGTGTTTTCCCATATAAACTTAGTATATATATTTCCACTTGATCCTGCATGTGCTGCTTGCACCTATTAAAATGAGTTTTCACTTCTTGGCTAATAATACAGATGTTGCTGAACTCTGAATGCCTGGTTGCTCATGAAAAGGCTTTTTTGCAGCCAGTTTCTAAAGCTGAGTGAAGGAGTATGTGCTGTTGGTAGTGGTAGTTCTGGATGGAGGCTCATATTTATCCCAGGACGTACTGGATTGATTTGAACATACCAGGCACAGTTGTATGAATGCTGTGATACCACCAAGACACAGCTCTTGTAGTGAAGGTGATCTGCCTTGTCTTTGAAGGGATCTAGTGAAGTAACATCATCTGTAGTCTTTTAGCTTGATAGAAAAATATGAAGCCATTTCTGTGATACAATGAACAGCAGTCTGAAGGAATGCAATATGTTTTTCTCTCAATTTTTGAACTTCTACTGTTACTTACAGATTGACTGTAGTAGAGAATGAAGCAGTATGAGCTGGATATGATGCGGTGTAGTTCTTGCCTTCATGTGACCTAGGTTGACCATTTAACATATTTCAGTACAACTCATGCTGCTGTTCTGAAGAAGAATCTGTGTATCAAAAGTCTCGGTATCCCTCAGGTTGAGATACTGATATTCAGGCTTAGGCAAGAACTTGGTAAATACACAAACAACATTTTAATTCCAGTATGTTGCCACAGTGTCCTGAATCCCTCTGAAGACTCACATTAAAAAAAAAAACAACTAGAGATGACAGTGATTGAATGAGCTTCTTCAAATACACAAAGCACAGCTGCTTCTGGGTCACAGCTAAACCAGCAGCCTGTGGACCCTAAATCATGAAATCTCAAGCCAGCAGAAGCAAGCATAGCAGCTGGATGCTGACTCTCCAAGCAAACACACAAATACCCGAGGGCCTCAGCCTACTTATGTCGTGCCTTTGCTGTCACTTGTACATGCTGCTGAAGTGAGAAGACTTTGATTTAGGAATTGACAATTGCTTGTCCCTGCAGACCAGGTTGAAATTCCAAGTAGGAATTGAGAATGTGTTCCTTTTCTTGTCCTCATTGTTTGTTATTACTGATTTCTCAAACTTGGGTCCTCAGTACTTCTGCACTCCATACCAAGTCTTCCCTTGTTTTACAGAAACTTCAGGAAAAGGGCAAGCTTCTCCATTCTCTCTTCTCCCAGACTTAAAGGGTATTCTTGTGTCTCAATTTTGTTTTGGAGGGACGTACAGGGCTATGTAGGATAGACTGAGGGAAAGGTTGGAACATAACACTAAGGGTTTGGGTTGGAAGGGACTTTAAAGCTTATTCAGTTTCAACCCCCTGCCATGGGTAGGGACACCTTCTACCACACCAGTTTGCTCAAAGCCCTGTCCAGCCTAGCCTTGAATGCTGCCAGGGATGGGGCAATACTGTGGCTGAGAAGTATAGGCTTGTATTTACAACCCTGTTTGTGGGCTGCTGATAGTGATAGCATCATATTTAACTAGGATCAACTGAATTAGTTCTGGGCTCTTTGCAGTAGCTTTAGAGGGGTGTGTTACAGCACTGTTGACTGGACGACAGCGTGTGGTACATTGAATGTGGGCTCCAGTGGACATCAAGTGATGCACTTGTCCTCAGCTGGGGATATTTCATACCTCCTGAAACACCTTGAATGGGAGATAGCATCATCTCCTGACCTGGAAGATGTGCAGAGTGCTACATCAGCAGATTTGTTAGTGTTACAGAAGTGGGAAGTGTAGTTGATGCACCACATGAGCCATGAAGATGGTTGAAGGACTACAGCGTCCCTTCTGCAAGGAGAGGCTGAGGTTTAGCCTGGAGAAAAGATGCCCCAGATGGGATCTGATCTATGTTTATAAACACATGATGGGAGCGTGTGGAGAAAATGGCTCCATACTCTTCTCAGTGGTACCTAGTGACTGGACAAGAGGCAATGGGCACAAATTAAAACAAGAAATTCTAAGCATAAGAAAACATACTGTTAGGGTGGCTGGACACTGGAACAGTTTGCTCAGAGAGGTTGTGGAGTCTCTTTGGAGATACTCAAAATCTAACTGGGACAGGGTCCTAGGCAACTTGGTTTGGGTGACCCCGCTTTGAGCAAGGAGGTTGGACTTGACCCATCGCTAGAGGTCCCACCCAACCTCATGGTGTCTGTATGCCTCAGGCTTTGTGCTTGGCTATAGTCTTTGGCTAATCCAATTATGCCATTTGCTAATTAGCTGAAGCAGTGTGTATTGGCAGAGTGTGCAGCAGCCAGGGAGAAAGTGTTGGTGTTCATCATCAAGTGCCTTTGACTTGAATCCTGTGCTGAATTTTTGGCTAGATAGGAAGTGATTTGTCTGCAGCAGATGTTCCTTCTTGTGCTTGGGTTCTGATCTCGTTTAAGTCCAAGCAGTGATAGAGCAAATCTGTACTACAAATCTGAAGTACTAGAGTGCATCTGTGAATGCTTTCCCCCTGGTGATGGAACATATGGAAGTAATGCTTATCTTGATTTAGATAAGCAATTGCCTTTCCTGTACAATCATCCACGGTTAGTAGGAGTAGAAGCAGGCACGTAATGTAACAGATCTCACAATCTGTCTTTTCTAACGTTCCGTAAGCCGATGCAGAAACAAATGGGATGGAAAGCTGTGTTGTAAGTGGGGTTTGTAATTGCTAATAGTGTGTCATTTTTAATCTGTACAAGACACTTGTAAAAACAAAGCATTGAAAAGGAGGCACTGAGGGGAAGAGCGTGCAGGGTGCGCAGCAGAATGGTTGCTGCACATCTCTCTGTAGTCAGATGCACTCTTAAAGCTTGCTCAACTCCTTTGTGTTTTCAGCAGCTGAAGGAAAGTGGATGAGTGTCCCAACCCAGCCTTTGCTGAGGATTCTCCTGGGAGTGGAAGGGCTGGCTCTTGGTTAGGGTTGATGTTGGGGCTCATATCTCTTGCTCAGTTTCTTTTCCCAGTACTGTTTACAGATTGAGTTAGAGTGCTTTTGGCGAAGCCTTCCTTGTGGGGGTACGTGTTTCTACCAGTAGCTGTTGTAGTTGGGTTGAGACAGAGGGCAGGCTTATTATTTATTTTTAACTTGGAATTAATTTACTTCCTTCAGCTGTGAATCCTAAAGCTGACTATGAATAATGAAAATCTCCCATTTCCAGCTTTGTTTCTTGCAATTCAGTCAGTTACTCCTGTCTTTATGAACTAGATGAAGAAAACCATGAAGTTGTCTGACTGGTTAAACAGAATCTCATTTTAATACTGTAAGCCTGTGAGCTGAGCTGCCATAAATCCTCTTCACTTGTTCTTTCTTTGATTCTTTTTTTTCTCTTATCTGCTCTTACTTATGGAGTGCCAAGAGCCTTTTTCTTTGCCATAGGTGTTGCTTTATACTATGGAGCTTTAGTAATTGGTTTTACTACTTTGTGTGTACTCTACTCTCATTATTAAGTAGTTTTAAAATGAAAAAGGTGGTTTGCTTGTTTCAACAGAAGCTCTTCCAGCTGTAGGCTTTTCTCCTCCCTTTGGTTGCAAATACTTTGATATTGCTGTATGGTTTTATGTAACTGGATGTCTGAGATCTGTTTCAAAAATGAAGATACTTTAAAGTGTACTAAACTTTAAAATCTTGGCTATTTTGGCAGTGACTAGGGCTGAGTTGATGTTACAGTGAGATTAGGTTGGTGCCGTCCTTCCTGATCGCACCAGCTGAGCAGATTCATGCCCTTTATGGGGGCTCCCTCTAGTGAGCTGTTCTGGAAGACCTTTTTCCTCTCAGTTCTGAAGAACTTAGACATGTTCTTTCCAAGCACAGTTTTTGGTCACTGAATCTAATGTGCTTTTCTGCACGTGTCCTTTTCCTTTGGTGTGAGCTGGAAGGAGTTGTAAGTAAAGCTGAGGGATAGGACTGCCTATTTGGTGTTAAGGCATCAGCTAAACAACTTCAAACTTAAAGATGTGGCTCTGTGGACTCAAATGTTGGGAGCATGGTTAAAGGCCTGATGGGTGTGTTGTAGGAGGAAAAGCTCAAGGAAGTTGGATTGCGTAGATACAGATGGAAGATAATGGCATGGATCTGGGGGGAAAAATGGCGATGGGACATAAATTTTCAACTGCTTATGGTGAAGATTTTGAGCTCTTAATATATTCCTGAGGCTGGGGCAGAGAGGGAAAGAGGAGGATGTAGAGCACTTGATGTCTCCACTGTTGCGTCTCTTTAAAAACAGGTTACACACCAGATTTTTGAGGAATGATGTAACAGGATGAACTCTGTCATGTGTGGGTGCAAAGATGATTTAGTGACCACTGACTTTGCTTTAATAGGAGCTACAGTAAACTTGTTAGCAATACCAAAGCTAATTGTCTTTTTTGCTTTGTTTTTGTATTGGCTATTTTGCAATGTGTTGCTGCATTTTTCCTGGCAGATGTTGTTTCTTGATATTCTGTCCCTACCCCTAGTCAGAATCACCACAGAGAAGGGATGAATAAGACCTGGATTAAGGATGATAAGTAGGCAGAGGAGAAAAGTTTGAGAATTCTTTACATCAGAGAAATGTCAGACTGAGAATGCACTTTGGGAAGAAATTCCAAGCCTATAAGACTTATGAATTGCTTTGACGTTGGGTGTTCTGTATCAGTTTTGACTTTGTTAGGGAAATGCTGTCTGCCAGCCCCAGAGATCGAACAGATGGTGAAAGAAAAGCATTTGTCTCTCCCACAACTATTTGTATGATATTGGGATTACTTTTGTAATTATTGGCATATTAGTAGTCTTGTTGAGTGTCTTTATGAACAAGCCTTGGCTCTCCATGGCTTCCATAAGCATTGAGCATTCTTCTGTAACAACCAAAATGAAATAAAGGAAGTGCAAGTACAATTCCTCTGTTAAATCAGACATTTATTGAAAGAAATGAGGGTAATCTATCAAAGATGTACAAGGCAGCACATGCTTTTACTGCTGTGTTGTATTAAAGGCAGCAATCATCAGGGCTCTTCCAAGAACAGATAAGGGACTTGCTGGAGAGGACATGGTAGATCATATAGGAGTATTGTGGGGTGTTCTTGTGTGGTTTGTTTTTTGTTTTCTTATGAGGCAATGAATTTACTGATGCATTTCTGTGGGAAAGGAGTCTCAGAAGATCCACAGTCAAATATATTCAGTACTTGCAAAGAGTGAGAAGTAGAGGAAAATCTGTGATGGCTGTGGAGGATAGAAAATCATGAGGCAGTGTTGGTGTGGCTCCCTACAGAAAGAGTTAGATGACCTTAGGCGTCTGTAAGAAATCTAGAGAGGCACTTTCTACGAGGACATGTAGGGGTAGGACAAGGGGGAATGGTTTTAAACTGAAAGAGGGGGGATTTGGGTAAGATACTGGGGAGAAGTTCTTTCCTGCAAGGGTGATGAGGCCCTGGCACAGGTTGCCCAGAGAAACTGTGGCTGCCCCATCCCTGGCAGTGTTGAAGGCCAGGCTGGATGGGGCTTGGAGCAATCTGATCTAGTGGAAGGTGTTCGTGCCTGTGGCAGGGGGGGCTGGAACTAGATGATCTTTAAGGTCCCTTCAAACTCAAACCACTCTATGTTGACCTTACTGGTGAACTGACTAAGGGGCATCTCTGCTTTCCCTCTGAATCTGAAAGTAGTGATAATGAGAATTAGCTTTTTTTTTTTTTTTTTTATTGTGTAGTATCTGTTGTCTTCATGGCTCTTCCTGGTTGATTTCTTTGGTTTTTTTATCCAGTTGGCACAAATACTGTAGTATCCAAACTGTGCTTTCTATTTAGAACTAACTGGTTTTACTGTGGAGAATTAGGTGTGTTTTGATTTGATGTAACTAGTGTTGCAGTAACTTGGGTGGGAAGTGAAGGGGGAGGATGATCGGATGTACTTTAAATTTGGCAGAGTTCCACTATGATGCTCACTGGGGAGGGATGGGGAAAGCAACTGTCCTACTTGCAGGCAGAATGCAGTTAGCATGAAAGCAGATGATAAGTCAGACTCTGTAAATTGGCCGCAGAGGCTGATTTGTATTTTAATAGAACTCAGCAGCTAACTGCAGTGGTTATCTTCTGTGGGAAAATAGATGAACAGTGTAACTTTTAGGTTAGAGTGACGCAAGGTTCTTACTATAATGAGAACTTCGTACCTTTACACAGAACCACTCTTTGCTTTGGTTAAGACACTGAGGGCCATCTGGTGGCAATGGGATAGTTGTTTTCGGAGCCAAGTGGAAACATTAAACCCCTGAATACACACACTTGAATACAAAACTACCTTTATGCTAATCTCACAGTGACAACATCTGTTTTGCTGGAGGTGGCATGGGTTTTGCATGAGGCATGTGATAGCTATCTACAATAGAATAGAATGAGGCTGGTTATTTTGGAGTGGTTGAGGTAAATGATGATTTCTGATAGCAGTCATTGGTGCTGAAGTCAGAAGAGCAAGATCTAAAATAAATGTTCTTATTTCTACTTATGGGTGCTTATGATGCTGACAGATCTGAGCAGGTATACTAAAATAGGTGGAGATTGATTAAAGTGAAGGTTGATGTGAAAACTAAAGAGCCACATTTGTTTGTACTGCATTTACATTCTCACTATATCTTCCCTTGAGGTGTTTTTTTTACTTAGAAATAGATTTTACTTCTCAAGATTGGAACTGTTTCCCACTTAAACTGTCAGTTTAGCAATTTAGTTTTATTTCTGGCCAATATATGAACTTGAGCCTCTTGAGTCATTTGGTTCCTGTCAGAAGGAATGAATTTAAAAACATAATCTGAAATTCAATGGAGCAATTTTTCTTTCTCTCCTTAGTTCTTTGTTAAAGTGGAGATCTCACAATGCATGACTAGGTCAAGCTTTTGGCCAATATGTGTTTGAGGTAACCAAGCTGTTATATATATTGAGTATGATGCAAATTAAGTGAATTGGTGATGCAAAAATGAAGAATTTACTGGAATAAGGGACTTATTGTAACATTGTTCAGTAATCTCTTGAAAGCTGATTTATGTTGTGTTTTCTCTCACACCCTTTTTTGACCTTGTCTAGTTGATCAGTTTAAGGTGGCAAAGCTCCAAGTGTTAAATGTGCTGGTGTTTTCATTCAGGCTTTTCTTCTCTGCACTACCTGCTGCCAGGGCTGTTGGCAAGTGGAGTTCCTGTGTGGTGTTATATGCATTTGGAATAATTCTGTGTTGCATGAATTGCTGTTTCAGTAGCAGGGTTATCTTAACTAATTCCAAAGAAAAGTATTGGATCTAGCTTCAAAAAATATGTACGTACATTCAGTTTTTTAATCTAATAATATGTTGGTAAGGAATCAGTGCTTTATAGTAGCTCGTATTTGGAAACAAATACAAGGCAAGTCGTGTGTTTTTTTTGGGGGGGAAATGCTAGGATCTTTGTGGGTTACCGGTGCCCTCTCGAGGCGAAACGGAAGGATGCTGCAGTCTGACAGAAACAGGATAACGGGAACTGCTGAGACCTGCTCTGGACTTGTAAATAGCGATCTCTGAGCTGCGTTTGTAATCTGCTTTTGATGCTTTCTTGGTTTGTAGGTGAAACCACCAAAGAAGATCTGCAAGGGAAGAGAAGTCTGAGTGAGAAAGTTTCTCTCTACAGAGGTGACATTACACTGCTTGAGGTCGATGCCATCGTTAATGCTGGTAGGTGGTTAAGTGTTTTGGTTATGTCAGGAATGTCCTTTATAATGCCACATTACAAGTTTGAACTTTTCAAAGTTGCATAAAATTGGTATGTTCTGTGGAAATTGGCTGAAAACTGTGGGTTTTAGCCTCATTTCTCTGTATTGTGTGTCTGTTCATCCTGTGTACCTTTTGTGACAAGGATTGTTGAGAAACTTTAATAGCATGGAAAGGAAAAAATAATGATCTTCTGTGCATCTCTTGACTTGAGTAGCTGAGACTTCACACTTGATATTGTAGAAGGCTGAATTTGATTACTACTGCAGTACATTCTGGTGTGTTTTTATAAATCAAGCCATTTGTGGGCTAGGTAATGTGAAAGCCTTAACAATTAGGTGATAGGAAAACTGAATTTGTTTTATGTGGTTTGAATATTTGCTGTCTTTTAGGGAGATCATATTTGTCCTACAGAGTTCTGAATGTTTTGGTACCTCTTCTTGCTTAGTGGCTGTGTTTCCATGAATGCAACATAAAGAACTGTGTGTAGCATCTTGTGACAAAAAGGGGGGAGGGAGGGTGTGACTCTGCAATTAGCTTGTGTTTGCGTGAGGTTATAATAAGCTAATTTGTCTGGTTGGGAAAGACTATGGGAAGGTTTACTCTTACGCATAAGTTCAGCCAAATATTGCATGTACTCCCCACCCCAAAAAGAATACAGCCTGTGTGTCTTGAGGCTGGAAGTTTTTTCCTCCCTAGTATTTGGCTGGCATTGTCCTTGCCTCTTAGGAGCATGGGTTTGTTTTCAAGAGTTTTTGGTGTTATTAATTTATTGGAAGGAAACATACTGCAGTATCTTCTCTGTGTTAGAATAAAGTGTAGGGGTTGGCCAAAATTGGTATGCTTGTGTGGAGCTACTTGGCTCATTTCCGTAAGGAGTAGAGATGTGTTGGCTTGTCCAGTGTGGAAGTTAGTAAACATTCTCTTGGATTGCTTGATGTTGTTTCTCTCTGCATGGCTCCCTAACTTTACAGTGGAGACAAGCTAGTGGGTTTTGTGAAGTATAGGTAGAATCCTTAGTTATCTCAAAATGCATTTGTGCACTCCAGCAAGTAATGAGGGTGGTATTTCCATGCAAAGGTTTTTAATCTTCTAGTTAACTGAGGCACAAAAGCCTTTTCAAATTACAGACAAAACAACATGGTAACATGACCCTCTCCTCACTGGGATAGTGAGGTCTCTGAGGCTTTAATCCTTTAATTTCCCTTCTCCATATTCTGTCAAGATGACATTCCCAGTAGTGCTTTCACTGACTTCCTTACTTTGTTACTCTACAGTAACTCATATTGGCATACTTCTCTCAATTTGTGTTTAGATTCTTGGTTCATAGGCCTGCCCTGAAATACAGGCCATAACTAGTTGCAGATTAGCTCTAGAACAGGAATACTTTTATTTTTCTTGATTTAGAGGGGCTTTCTCCCATTCTCTTGAAATGTCCAGAAACATATATCCTGGACTGCAAATGACATCTATCTACCTTTGGCAAAAAGGAAGAAGTTGTTTCTACTGATGTCTTCCCTAAGTAGGCTAAAAAGAAGTTGGATCTGGGCTGAATGAGAGATTCAGATTAGATGTTGGTAGAACTACTCATTGGAAGGGACAGTGATGCTTCACTGAATTGGGCTGATAAATAGCAGCAGGCCTAGGTCAGGGCATTGGGTATGGGAGGCTTTTTGAGGTTCTTCTATCCCTTTTCTGTAATCTTTTATATTTCCTAAAGCGCATAATACATTAACCATTATGAGTTGTTAATATCCTTAGATGAAAATGCTAACCTTTAGTTACCTTTAAAAATGGAATGTTATCTGTATGTCAGTGCAGCAATTCAATTTAAAGTGTAAGCCTTTGATTTGCTCATAGTTTCAGTGTTAACTTTTTCTTTTGAAGTTAAACCTTCTAGACATACTGAGGGATAGCTGGAAACCTAAATGAGGAGGAGGATGTTTTGGTTCAAGTTCCATATTATGCAAAAAACTCAAGTTGCTGCACTGAGACGCTGAGATTTTTTTTTTAATCAAAGTTTAAGTGAAATTGTAGCATCTCTTGGATGTTATCTCAAAACATGTTTGTGCACTCTGATGCTTTTGCAAAGAACTCCTTTGTTTTTCCTTCTTTAACTAAAATTTATCCAAGCCTCAAGGAGAGAAAGCAAAAGCTAGTTGCAGTACTAGCTTCTGTATGTAAGTTGAATAAAATGCAGCTCATCAAACATGGGATATGAGACAGACTTTTTAGAGGTAAATCTGTGCAAGTTCTTTTCATGCTTAAAGCCTTTTGGCTACCTTGAATGTTAATGACTGACCCTAACCCGGGGCTTGCAACTGGCAGGAAGAAGGAAGAGACCCTCTTGAGACTTCCTATCTGAATTTAGGAATTCCAGTAACTCTTCTGTAATAAATAATTTAACATAGAACAAGTCATATCCAAGTTAAAGCCCCAGGAAGATACTTAGTTTGAATGTTTTCATTTACATTGACTTACATAAACAAAAACATGCTATAAATAAAGGGAATACTATAGCAAATTCTGGGGCTGTGGAAGGGTTCCAGGTGGTTCAGATTGTCTCCAAATTTGGATACAAATATATTGGCAATTATATTTTTGGATGCCTGCCTGAGGGGTAAGTGAGACATCAATGGATTTACTTGATTACACAGGGTGTGAGACTGTGTGGTAACTTGCCTGTGGCACTAACTTTTACTGTCATGTCCTCCTTTGGGCATCCAGATAAACAGTGTGACTCTTCAGAGTATGGCCCAATTTATTTCTGAGCTGTACTACACAAATACTTCTACTAAATTTAGTAGCTTGCCTTATGCCCTGAATTTTGTTTCCTATTAAATTTCTCATATGCAAGTGAGACAGTTAAATTGATCACTGAATTTCTTTTGTTGGGCTGACAAAGGTGTTAATGGTGATCTTACATAGCTAAATACCAAGGTATCACTGCTGAGCCCTGATACAAAAGGTTCCCCTTTTTCCCTGGGCTGTAATAGGCAAACTGAATGTTACTTTCCAAAAATGTCTTACAAGTACTTTATGCTAGAAGAGGGCAACTATGGAAACAGTGGAAATAAAAACTTCTTTGTTCACTGTCAGAACGACCATGTCAAAACAGCCACTGTGAAATCATGTGTGATCAGAGTGCGGATCCTTTTTTCTAGCTTCTGAAGAGAGTGAGAGTTAACCTGAGATGCAGTGTGATGGAGCAAGTAGCTGCAAAAAGGGAGCTGATGTGCCATTTTGCTGAAATCTGTGTCAGTTATCTATCCCTGTAAATCTGTTACCCTTACAGAATGTTTCCCTAAAACCTCCTTGCTACTGGCTGCATTGCAAACAGTTATTAGTTTAACTTGATGTCTTGCCTAAGGTGTCCTGTTGGGATAATTTTCTTCCCCCAATTTTTTTTTTTTTTTTTTAAGGTTTCAAGTAAAATTTGTATAAAAATCTCCACTTTTACTCCTATTTTCTTTTTCTCTCTTTTGGTATTATGCTCTAAGAATGTGAGCAGGCTCTCCTTGAGGCATGTACTTCATAAATCGATAATAACTGGCCTTTTGAACAGATTAAATATTCCTGGATGTCACTTCATTCTGATGCCAAAAGTGCTTTGAGCACTTGGGAGCCAGATAACCACTATTAGCCTACTTCTGTGTAACTCCTAGGAACTGAGCTTGGTGGTGTGTGTTTAGGAGAGGGAGAGGGGGAGTTATTTAATCCCTCTGCTCCTTTCAACTCTTTTAACACAAGTTGTATTCATAGTGCAGGCATTTCCTGATAGAAGGCATTTCTGTGCAGCAAATGGGCTATATGAGGAAAAAAAGTTTCAGATAATACTGGAATGCTAAAGCCACAATCTGTAATACCCGTTCTACTGCTTAGGGAGTGAGTCTTTCTGCTGGTGGTTAATATAGCAGCAGTCAGAAGTCAGTCATGAATGTCCCAAGTTGTGACTCAAAACCAATTAATTCCCTTTGAGTTTGCTTGTCTGCTGCCTCTGCTGATTTAAATCTGGGCAGTATGACATGATGGTGTCATGACTTGGTGGGACTGATGTATTAACACTGATCCTGACTGAAGGTTTCAGGGCCTATTTGAAAAAAGCATTAGTCCATCATTCATGGAGTTCATTCTGCTTGCTTTTAGGCTTCTTCAGGTGTGTTTTCTTCATACATTTGCCAATCCCAAATACAGAAATAAACAGTAAAAGTCACAGCAAGGTTTGAAAAATAAATTGTGCAATACTTACAGCATCAGCTAAGCTGCACATAGTTAATTGCCTCTGCATTTTTAATAAATATAGGAGGGAAATGTTACTTACATCATATGCAGCAGCTTTTAAACCTGAAATAGATCAAGGAATTGCGTTTTCAGAGTGGGTGAGATGTATGTATATCTGGTATACCTTAAGCAGCAGTTCATCACTACTGACCTTGGGTATTCATTCACTTCTCTGTTAATAAATCTTACTGGCTCAGTTCTAAGTTGAAGCATGTACTAATGTGTTGTGAGTTTTTACTAGGAGCAAGATCAAGGAGAAGGGATTATGTTGGGGGGAAAAAAAGGTTATCCTTATTTTTATTTGATTGGGGGGAGTAGGATGGCTTGCAGAACACAAGAAGAAATGTTATTTCTTCTTAGCTTTGAAAAATATTGGATATCAGTACAGAAGTATGGTACTGATAGTGGAAACCCTTATTCCACAGGAAAAAGGAAGATGATCAGTTTTATTCAAGTAGATATTTCCAATAGTAACCTATGGTGTTGCTTCTAAATTAGCAATCAGATGATTGCTACAGTTAGAGCAACTAGGTGGCTCCCCTTAAACTGCACTGGGGTGCTGGAATCATCTCTAATTCTCCCAGATTTGGAGAGAGACTATCACTTTCTAAAGGGAATATTTTTTCTACATGAGAAAACAAGTGAAGTAAGCTCTTACTCTGATAAATAGTGAAAAGAGCTAGTGAAGAAAATAAGTCAACAACTTATGTCCCTTTTTTACTAACCTCTGATGCTGGAATTCAGTGATTGAACATCCTACTGTTGCAGAAGAGGTTTCCTCCATGGGAATCCATCTACACATCTGCAGTGAGTCATCTCAGCTGGTGATGCTGGTTTGGCAGACGCCGGCTGCACAGGTTTCTTATGTTCCTTGGCATGTTCTAGCTGAGCAAGAGTACAGAGGGGAGGATGTCTTGGTTGCCTTCAGAGGCAAGGGTGTTTGCAGAGAGTGAATTACAGCTGAGTCTTTAACACATTTGTAAGAGTTTGTCCTGGTGTACCTCCCTGTCCCAGTGCAGGAACTGTATTGAATTGGAAAATGTTTGGTTTTAAATATGCCCTGTTTGCTTTGCTTGCTGCAGGGCTGGTTGTAAATGGAGTCTCTGCATGATTCGACTTAGAGGATGAAATAGCTGTTTTCATATTAAATCTTAACTTTCCCTGATGAAATACACCTTTCTTGCCCCCGGCTTCTGACTTCACAACTGTGTTTAAGTATTTTAGTGTAACAGCAATCTCATTCTCCTGTTTTCTTAACTGGAGATAGCAACAGATGTTCTTCTGGACTCTTCTTTTCCTGGCCTTGACCTTGAAGTACAATCTGTTTAATTTCATGGCACATCCCATTTCTCTCAAGTCCAAAATTACATATCAAGGTAGAAGTACTATGTATTGAAACTGGGAACTGAATATATTATCAGTGAATTATGCTTAAACAAGTGTGTAAGTATAGATAGTGGCTGAACTATGCCTTTCCACATAAACAGCTTGTTAATGTGCAATCAGTCACTGCAGTTGCCTTGAACTTGGTGCTTAATGAACAGGTGGGGAAAAAGGATGGATTCTAATCCGGAACAGATCTGACACCAGGCAATTTCACTGATTGCTAATCCATTTCATTTGGCAACTTAATTTATCACACAAAACTTTCATCTTGTAGCTTCTGAAGTAGAAATTACTTCAGAAGTGGCCTACCTGAATGTTATGAAGGTGTTTGAGTCAGTCGCTGGGCCTGAACTAGTGTATACGTAGTCTCTCCATTT
>JANHGB010020891.1:0-30020 GCA_026283785.1 Coracopsis vasa
ACTCTTGCAATTTACCTGCAAATATATTTGGCCTTTACTGATAGGGAGATTCTCATAGCTTACTGTCTCTATGTTGCTATTCTTCAGTTGTTTTTCAGCAGTTTACCAGCGTAAACTGCTGCACAGTAACCTATCCACAGCAACAGCTTTCCTGTAATCTGTTTACTCTCTTTACTGCTCCCCATGCAGTCAAAAGGTAGGAAAAAAGAGCTGGCTGGCTAAAAGGGAGCAAGAACCAGGCTGAGTAGAGTAACTGGTGGTACAAAGAACTTAGGGGGTTGAATCAGGACTCGGAGCTGAGAGTGGCTTATGGAGGAATGAGTATTGGATGTCCTTATGGCATCCAACTAGCAAACTGGTTGGACAGTGGGGAAAAGGGCCTGAAGTCCAGATAAGAGACTCAAAGGGGAGTCTGGTAGAAAGAGTAAAGGATGGAGAAAAGGGGGAGAAAAGCCAAGGTAGATGCAGGATGGACAGACTGGATATGATAAAATACTGTTGTGGAAGTTGTGAATGCTCCATCCCTGGCGGTGTTCAAGGCCAAGTTGGACAGAGCCTTGGGTTACAATGTTTAGTGTGAGGTGTCTCTGCCCATGGCAGGGGGGTTGGAACTTGATGATCTTAAGGTCCTTTCCAACCCTAACGATTCTATGATCTTTGCCTAAGAATTTATTTGAATTTGTCCTTTCAATATGTGTATCTAGATACAATAGCTTTGATGGTCTAAAGCCATACCAAATTTCTCAGTGTTTCTTTTTCTTACAGAATTACTGTTGAATTGGTCTATTTAATTTTTTTCTTCCTTTGACAGAGTCTGGAAATCTTCTTTTGCTAGTGGCAAGTCGTAACCAAATTGTTGTGGACAACATCACCTCTCAGTCACACAGCATTTATTCTCTGGTTCGGGACGGGAGGAATATTGTGGCTATTGATTTTGATTCAGTCACAGATCGTATCTTTTGGTCTGATACAACAGAGGATAAAATTTGGAGTGCTTATCAAAATGGGACTGACAGAAAAATAGTAAGTTTTGCCATTATTCTTGTCTCTCTGTTGCAGAGGGAAAATGAAGAAACTATTTCCAGTTAAGAAAGGGAAATCCCAGCATAGTAAAAAGAGGGATAACGTAGACAAAGTGAAATAACTTTGTAGCTACTAAGTCAACATTTCATATAGCTTTTTGAAAAATAAACCTGAATGCTTTCAAGAAGCCCTTTTTTAACATCAGGCTATAGCTTGATTTTCCTATTAGTAGGTGCTAACTTCTTCAATCAATAGAGCCACTGAAGTTAGTAGGAGTGTTTTGGTATTTGTAGCACTTTGGATGTGTACATTGTGACTCATTCTGCATGAGAGATCTGAAAGTGGAGATGTGGTTCCCCATTTTCTATATCTATTGATATGCAACAGGTAAAAAATTAATATCAACCAGTTTGTTCTCTCTCTCTCTCTTTTTCTGTTTTTAATATTTTGTTATTAAACAGGTGTTTGACAGTGGTGTCACCGTGACTGAAAGTATAGCAGTAGATTGGGTAGGTCGCAATCTTTACTGGACAGACTTTGTCCTGGAAACAATTGAAGTCTCTAAAATGGATGGGAGCCACAGGACGGTGCTGATCAGTGAAAATGTAACAAACCCAAGGGGACTAGTGTTAGATCCCAGAACTGAGTAAGATTCTTTTTTTTATGTTTTGTTTTGAAAAGATGCATAATTTATGATGTGACAATATTCGGATTTGAGATATGCCCAAATTGTTTTGTAATTGCAAATGACAAGTGCAAGGGAAAACTTAAGAAGATTTTTTAAAATAGTGTTTGCAGAGTTGATTTAATTTTTAAAGTCACATGGTGATTTTGCAATCTGTTGCTCTGTTGACTGTAACAAGGTGTTACTTTTCCTGTAAAACAGATTTTCCTACATTTGCTTCCTAGAACTATTAATTCAAAATTCTGACATATCATTATGAGTTGATGGTATGCCGCACACTTATATATAACATAATGTGCTATGCCTACCTGGCAAGGAAACATGTTTCTTTCATAGCCCCAAATCTAAAATAATTATCTGTACTATATGAATGTTATCACAAAATCACTTTCCCATTTCAGGCAGCAAATGGCATAGAGTAAATCAAATATTATGATTTGAGCTGTTCATGTACAAACTTCTACTGTTTTTTGAGCTCTTCAGTGCCTTGAAGTCCACTTACTGCCAGCCATGTGGGGCTCTTCAGTTATATCACTGTTAACATTATCAATGCATGCCTGTAAAAATACAAACCCATATTGAATGATTATTTAGGAACTGAAGAATCAGATTATAATCAACTTTGGAAATCCGTGATAGCAGTAGCTTCTATATGCTTCTATTACTGAGAAATGAAAACAGCAATAGAAGTATTAAAAGACTTTACAACAAAAATTATGGTCATATCTTAAGTCAGCATATTGCTGAAATGAATAATTTCAGTATCATTGTGTAGGACTTTCTTGAAAGGTTGTTTCTGGTTTTTTGCTAATGAGTCTTTGTGTGATGTTTCTCAATAGGCTGCTAGTTGCTTTTTCAGATTGGTAACCACAGGTTACTTTTTTCAGTGCTCATGTAATGTTCTGGACTGACTGGGGCCAAAACCCTCGAATTGAAAAAGCCAGCATGGATGGCAAAATGCGAACAGTGATTATTAACAATAAAATCTACTGGCCCAATGGACTCTCCATTGATTACCCAAATAAGCTTCTTTATTTTGCTGATGCTTATCTTGATTATATTGATTTTTGTGATTACAATGGAAACAACAGACGACAGGTGGTTGCAAGCGATCTGGTAAGACGTTAATAAGGAACCGTTGTTTTCCCATGTCCTTCCAGATAGTCCTTAACCTATTTCCACTTCAAAAGGCTTGGGTGAAGCAGAATGAAGTATTTTAGCTACTTGTTGCAGCTGTGCATATCCTATTCACAGTCTTTCAGGAGATCTTTGACAGAACCTGGAGCTGAGTGTAGACCTGGTGCTTTAGAGTACTCTGTTTTTCTGTCTGCATGCATGAAGTCTAAAGGTGACATCTGACACTGTTGTAGGCAAATACAGCACAAAAAATCTGGAAGAACTTTCCCTGGTCACCTTCTGTGAGTTATGGTTGCTATTATTCTCAGCAGCAGTGAAAGGTTTTGTGCTGCCAGGACTTGCTGTGTGCAGGACACTTCATAAAGACCACCCCTCTTAAAGGCTGTCTCTCTGTGAACTGCTGGTGGCAGCTTGTAGCACTTTCTCTGTACCAGCACAACAGTTCAGATGTTCAGTTGGTACACGTAAGCTAGTATAAATAACCACATGTATATTCCCAAAAACTGAACCTTGGAGCTTTTATTTTTAGCTAGAGAGACAATTCTTGTGGAATAGGAGCCAGTGCAATCTTCTCGATTTGTGGTTTTCTGAAATTTAGATAAGCCACCTTCTTTGACCCTCTGGTAAATTATAGGGCAGGTTATCAGAGATGCAAGGTCTTGACAGGTCCATAACTGTCACTAGAGATTTCCTCTTGTGCCTGTGGAAACCTAGAATTGGGTCTTTATCTGTTGTCTCCTTGTGCTCTGCACTATAGTTAGACTGCTTTGTTAATTCCTCATGCTGTACATCTCACAGGGTTTATTTAGCATTTTCATTTTAAAGAAAAAGTATATTTCCCAGTTAATTAATGCCTTGTTTTCAGGCAGGAAATGGTATTTCATGTTCTTTTGCTGAAAAATGTCTTTTGAGACACAGCTAAGTTTTTCTTGTTTTTTAAAATTATGCTTAGCTCTGTTGTTACTTCATTGCAAGCTTTACATACAAATATCTCCAGAACTAAATTGTTAAACTTCCTTGCCTTTTAGATATTGCAGCATCCACATGCTCTAACTATCTTTGAAGATTTCATGTACTGGAGTGACCGCTATACTAATAGAGTAATTCGGGCCAATAAATGGCATGGAGGAAATCAGACAGTTATGATTTATAACATTCATCAGCCTTTGGGGCTTGTGGCAGTCCATCCTGTAAAGCAACCTCATGGTAAGTTCAGCAAAACAATTTTAGTGATAACAAAAATAAGCCATGCAGCAGTGTCATGCATAAGCTCTTCTGGAATCAGTCTTGTCAGGAAATGGGCTGGGTTAAACCAAGCAAATCATTCATACTATTGACTTGCAACAGAAGGTCATTTCAGCCTGTGCAGCCTCATGTTTAGGGAGAGTAACCTAGTTAGCATGTAGTTCTAATGACTAGCCAAAAAGAATAGTAGGGAAGTAGTGTGTACCATTTGCTTGTGCTTTGTTTTAAATGTTATTTTAAGAAAATTGGAGCATTTTTGGGAAACATTCTAATTTTCAAGATTTGTCTCTGATACCAGACTCAGTTCCTCAAATGTTAATGAAATTATTCTTTTAAACAAGACTACTGCAATTAACCTTCTCTGAAAGCACTTTTGTCTTACTTTACTTAATGAAATAATAATAATAAATAAACTGCTTCATTGCATTCAGAATTTCTGCTGAATCCTAATTCAGGTGATCTTTTGCAGATGAAAGACACTAAAAAACAATTTGGGTTTTTTTCTTTCTGTTAGGTAGAGTTATCTTCTAAATCAGACTTTTTTGTCATTTCATGGTGTGATTTGTAGAGGGGGAAATATTTCGACATGAATATTGTGTTTCATTTTCTGCTCTGTTTCTTGTATATGGAGTGTTTCTGTTTAATAAATGTAATGATGACTAACTTTTTTTCTTTAAAACTTTCATACTGGGGAGGGTGAACACTTGCATCTGAGTAAGGTGCTAGTAATTTTAGGGCTAGGTCTGTTTTGGAACCAAACCTTCCTTAATTGTGTTCAGAGCTAAAGCCCCTTAGCATTCTTACTACAAATTGTTCAGTAACCAGAGGGTACCATTAATTTATACATCATAGTTCTGGTTCAAGAGGTTTTATTTTACAACCCAAGGTATAAAAAACTTTCTACCACTGGTAGAGAAAATTGCTTATTTTAATTCATTGTATTATATTAGTACATTTTATGATTTTTCACTTAGAATTGTTCAGTTGTACTTTATGTGGCCAGACAAAGAAGGAGAAAACAAAGCACTTGCAAATTAACAGAACATGCTAATTATTTGCAGATTGAAATTCCAGATGCCGTATTAAAACTGTTACTCACTCTCCTTTTTTGTAAATCATTAGCTCTTACACCAGCCAGAGTTTAGATTTATTATATTGATGAGATGAATAATTTTCTTACAGTTTGAGTTTATGCCATTATTTTATTGTCATCTTGTTAATTTGATTTCATTCCTTGTTAGTTTTTATATTAATAACAATTGTGTTATTCCTGGAATTTCCAAGTTTTTTAGAATGAGCCCTGCTGCAATTGTTAAGGGCATACTCAAGAGCTGATTTTTATTTTCCTATGATGATGGGTCATCCTGAAAAATCCTCTTTAGCAGCAATTTTGTGGAAGTGATCTAAATGTTTGTATATTTAGTAATATAGTAATAATAGCAGTCAGTAGTGACCACCTTCATAATGATCCAAGAAATTATGCATTGAACTCCCACTATCTTTGAACAGGTGACTATTTTATGGTTTTAGTCTTCTTAGAGAAGCTTCAGTAAATAATTTAAATTCTTCATTTAGAAGGGTTACAAAGACTGAAAATCCTGGTGTAGTTAAGAAAAGTTTGAAGAGGAGTTTGAAAGGTTTTCTGTGATACATAAAAAATGAAAGAAAGAAAGAAAAGATCACTGTGATAATGGTACCGGTTTCACATGAAAAAATTATATCCTGTTACAAGTGTATTGTATTACTTGTGGTTCTTGGAAATAAATTAGTTTTTCAATTTTAAGGAAATACCTGGGTTTAGTGCTGGGTTAATAGTAGCAATGAGATTGACTATTCCTTCTAGTTGCTCATGTTGTTACAATTGCCAATACTTTCTTTTTTTCTTTTCAGGTATCAATTCTTGTGCAGCGTCCTCCTGTAGCCACCTCTGCTTGCTTTCTTCATCTGGACCACTTTTTTTTTCCTGTGCTTGTCCTTCAGGATGGGTGCTTTCTCCTGATAACAGGAATTGCATGAGAGGTAGGGCAGTAATAGTGAGAGATGACAAAAAAGACCTGACACTATCAAATCCATCCCTCTGTCACGCAAAAAAGCATACTTCAGATCTGTGGGATGTTGCTCATGAAATCAAAGTTTGGGGCCATTCCAGGCAGTAGGATGGATGGAATGTACTTGGCCTAAAGGTTTGGAGCCAGGTTCTTGAAAGAAATCAGTCAGAGATTCAGATGTTCTTTTAGCACTTCAAAGTGCTTTAAAGAAGCTACAGTTTAAAATTTCTGAACACATTGAATGTTTTGATGTTGGAATATGTCTAAAAGGAGTTTAGTATCAGTTAAAAATAAAAACATACTCCAGCAGAATGTTGTTCTCATGATAAATATTCAGCCTGGAAACCTGTTTTTGAGAGTTGTAATTCTAAGAATGTTGGGATACAGAACAAGAAGGGACTTTCTTGGTCACTCAGATCTGTTTCTTTTTTGTGCTTGACTACCATATCATGTTGTCTTTCACCAGGTGAACTGCATTTTAAGATTAATTTGGTTTCTTGCCCCAAAAACTCACTGAACTTCATGGTTTTGATATTGGTAAACCTTCTGCTTTTCTGTTCAAATATAGTCTTTCCCCAGTTTATGCCCATTTCTTATGCCATTTTTGTCCTTCAGGATAAATAGTGTCAGTAGCTCTCCTTCAGTCCTGGTACATGTTCTGTTGTGGAAAAAAATAGTATGTCAAATGCAGGAGGTCTAGAAACACAGCCTAAAATTGCAGATGCTACAGGTGGTGCAGCTGTAACAGAGCTAGTCTTTGCAAATAAAGCTTTGTATCAAAAAGTACTGCTGAACCTGCTTTGAACAGTCCACAGACCTCAATGATTTGTAAAAATCATTTAGCCAACTGATTAAAAGTCACAAAAATTCTAAGTATT
Organism: Coracopsis vasa; assembly: GCA_026283785.1. Classification (NCBI taxonomy): domain Eukaryota; kingdom Metazoa; phylum Chordata; class Aves; order Psittaciformes; family Psittacidae; genus Coracopsis; species Coracopsis vasa. The sequence continues at coordinate 7,017 of JANHGB010020891.1, forward strand.
GGTAGGCAGTTTGTGAAAATTGACCTGATTTGTTTTGTCAGATAAAGCATCGATTATTAATTTTTCATCAGTGGTACAGATATGAAGTATGCTTTGGTGCCTCCCTGAAAAAACTTTCAGCAATTTGAAGCTTCAAAGTAGAAAGTGTCTTTGAGATGAGCTAACACAACAAATCTCTGTCAGTCAAAAGATCCTTTCTTTTTAACCTACCCAAATTTTAAAAGCCATGTGATGCTGCTTTCCTGTTTGGTACTTAGCAGTGTGTTCTTTAAAGAGCTATATTGCATTCACATTTTTTCACACCAGTAGTAAGTGAATTACCATTTATATAATCTGAAATGAAATGAAAATCTATTTGATGTATTTAAAAATGAGGGTTCCCTTTAGAAATCTGTACTGAGTTTAGTATGTGCAGGCTTATAGAGATATCGTGAAAGAAATGGAACATGGCAGTGACGAAGCACATGCATGTGTAGAGTTGGACCCAGTTCTGCTGCTGAATTGAGCTATTGACAATTCTTATCTTTATTTCCCACATTTTGCAAAATTCCCTGTGTCTATTTAGGTACAGTTGTGGCCCTTTTATAAATTGCATAAATGCTGACTATAAATTGTGTAAGAGAAATAGAAATATCTTTCTGTGAGGCACAATTCTTTTATACTATTTGGGCTTCTTTTTTTCTTTTTAGATGGAATTTATACATTTAAAACAATATGTAAAAACAGCTACAGATTTTGGGAATTAAAAAAAAATAGTTGCTGAAGATCAGCACAGCAGAAAATATTATAAAACATATGCTGATTCCTTTCACAGTAAAAGCTTTTAATTATTGCTAGTGAGTGCAAAGGATTAGGCATTTGCCATTTCTTCTCTAATATTTGCTATTATCCTTACCTTTGCTGTCATTGTTTACTTTAAAAGGCTGGCACAACCTTTCAGAAAGAAGATTAAACTGAGCTGCATCCATATGATTGCCCAGTGTCTCTACAAAACAATGATATTGATGGTCTCTGCCTACTTAGTTCACATATTAAATGCTTCTAACTTTATGTTGATGGAAAGGCATTGATTCTAGGATTGCACTATTTCTAGCTTTACATAAGAAAAATGCTGATAAGATTGCTTTTGCATGTATTTTACTTTAAGCTGCATTTCAGGTTGACATTAAGGATGGTGGATGTATCAAGCTGGCTTGGAAACAAAACAAAGATTTTGTGTGTGTTAAAATCTGGTATTAATATGGCAAATTTGCATATTTAATATAACAATATATTAATTTTATATGGATCATCATTTTCCATGTAAACATATATTATGTTTAAAGATTGCAGAAGTTATATTAATGTCTATCTGTTGAAGCTACACAGATTTTTATATCTGTATAGCTCAGCAAATTTGCTCTATTGTCCATTAATGTGAATGAGGAATAATCAGACTGTATAGATTTGCATAGGTGGTAAACTTGAAGCAATCAGCAAAAAATTTAATGTAGAATATACTTGTTTTAAATGAAATTATCAAACTTGTAAAGTATAAACAGTGTAGCCTAGAAAATTCGCTTATCTATATCTCAGCTGGGTTCAGTAGTGTTGTAGTGTGTACAATTAGAAAGGGAATAATGACTCCAGGGTCTTGTATGCATTGGAACAATTTCACATGAATTTAGCTGTTCTTTGCAAATGTTTTATACAAGAGCACTGGCATGCCGCATTCTTTGGCAGGGGGAATGGAAGAAATCCAAGAATTTCACAGAGCTAGCTATATGTCTTCAGGCAATTATTGGCCCAAATGTGATTTTTCTGCTGAGATGAACAATATCTAAGTTTATGTCAAATTTGACAAATAGCTCCAGCTGCAAGAGAGAAGTATGGAGAATAATTTTTGAGAAGTGCAATGATGTATTGGCTTGTGGTTTTTACTGTCAAAATTTTTACTGCAAAATTTATATAAATGTATTAAGCAGCCAGTGAAGAAAATAATAATAAATAATAAATAACCACACCCCCCCACAAACCAAAACAAAAGAAGTCTTTCCCCTTCCACTAGACCAGGTTGTTCAAAACCCCATCCAACCTGGCCTTGAACACTTACAATTATATTAATTATATTACAATATAATTAAGATCAGCAATTGCTGCTGTGATGTTGTACCTTGCTTGTGAGTCCTGCTCAGTAGGCATTAGAACCCATCATCTCAGGCACGTCCTGGAGAGCCTCAGAGCTTTGTCATGCTGATTCCCATTCTCAGACATTGGTCAGCAATGAACGATCCTGCCTTATTTACATTCTCCTTCTCAGAATTTGCTTGCATGTGCATTGTGATTGCACAGTGCTGAAACTTTAAATGTTAAAACAATTACAATAACTGATAATCACACTCCTAGTGTGGGCACAACTTGTAGGTAAGTGGTTTCGAAACATCACTGACAATATTCAACCATTCTGAGCATCATGGAACTTTTGGGTGGGAGAGGGGAAGCATATTATAATGCCATTTTCTTGATCAGAAATAACTCTGAACTACACTTTATGTTTTCACAGTTGAACACCCTTTCCTTATTGCTGTAAGAGATAATATAATTTATGGAATTTCTCTGAACCCTGAGGAAAAGACGAATGATGCGATGGTTCCAATAGCAGGAGTTCAAAATGGTGTTGATGTTGACTTTGATGATTCTGAACAGATGATTTATTGGGTTGAAAATCCGGTAAGTTAGTATTTGAGTTCAAACGTACACTGAAATAAGACTCCTTATTTTAAAATAAAGTTTTTGACTGAAATATATTAGAATTGCAGTTAAGAATTTTGATGCATATAATTGCAAAGAATGAAATGTGGGGTGTTTGGTGGTTGTTGTTTGACTGGGGATTTTTTTTGCTTTGTTTTCCCTTCTAGGATAAGATAAAGAAGCTTAATCTCTTTTGTAAGCTAGTTTTCATCTTTGTCAACTGAAATACTTGATTAATGGTATTTCTAGCTCAGCCAGAGATGTGAGCAGGAAATATCAGAAAGCCTTGACAGAACCATACTCTCAGCTCCCCTTTGCTATAGTCCACTCTTTCCTCTCTCTTGATTTAGAACTTAATTCTGCAAACACAGCCAGAGCAACTCTCCATGTGAGCAGTATATGGGACACACTGGCACTAAACATTAGAATGAAGATATCTAGCCTGAGCGCTCTAATCAAGTAACATAGTAGAGAGGCAATTTTTTCTTTAAATAGAATAAATTGATTGCAAAGTCACAACAATTTAGAGGTAGCACATATAAGTTTTCTAGATCTAAAAAGTAGTTTGAGCTGATTTTTAATAGTTGATCATAATTGTTTGTCAAAGTGATTTTAATGCTTGTCCTGAACTAAGAAACTGTGTGTTCCCTAACTTGTTACCTTTCATCCGCACAAGATTTATGGGGTTTTTTTGTTGTTGTTGTTGTTTGGTTTTTTTTTCTCCCAACCTGTTTCCTTTACATTTTTCAGTTTTGAAGTAAAAAAAACCCAACAAACCACCACTCACTCTAAAGCCTTTTCTGTGGCACTCATACAGGAATTATAATAATTTTTTCTTCTTTGGAAATTAGAATGGCTAGTTCCCATGAAGGATTTAAATAGACCTATTTAAGCAAATCTTTGTCAAGGGAACTAGGTAAATTCTCAGGAATCTTTTGATCATCTGTGCAGTCTGAAAAAAGTTTTTGACAGATCTCAGCCAGCAGATACAGCTGACATTTACAACAGATTGAACAGTTGTGCTGATATATCTATTAACAGACCTGGCAAGTGAAATGCCAGTTGCCTCTGCTGGCTGAGTGTGGGTTAGTGCTGTGCTTACTTAGGCCTTGAGCTTCAGCCTGACAGATGCATGACTACGGGCAGTCCCCTATTCTGTACCCCTGACCTGCAGGACTCAGGCTGCTGTTGCTCACAGCTGACACACTTGTGTCAGTCATGACCCGCTCTCTGGAAAAAAGGTCTTTCTCTAGTTTCTAATGTCAGAAACATATTTGCCTACTTTCTTACTTGTAGCGTTTGTCCATTACCACAGGGCCTCTTCCTTAGTACCCTTTTTTGTCTCCATCTGTTGCAAGTTTGGGTTTTTCTGGGGTTTGTCTACACTTGACAATACTGGCAGAGAAAGTACAGCTAAAGCTATGCAACAGTTCAAGCAGTAGTTAATGCTCAGGTGAACATCCATCAACTTCTTCATCCTGTCTGAAGCAAACTGGGGAAACAAAGATAAACATGAGAGTTCCCCGTTCTACTTGAGAACCATTTCTGGAGTGTTTTTATCTTCAGCTGTCATGTTCCATAGGTTATTAATTGTAAATGCCAATAACAGGTAGGAGAATTTCTCACTGTCTTTAGAGTGCCTATCATACTAGACACTGTTGTAAATATTCAATATCCATCAGGCTCTCAAAGTAGGATTTTTATAGTACCAAAAGTTATTCTACTTTCCTACTTTTTTTTATAGGCCTAAGGATTCAAGGACAGGTTAATTTGTAAATAGCACTACATTATTAGGATTCAGCAAGCAGCATGCTACTGATGTCTAGAACTTCTACCTATTTAAGCCAGCCATTAATTTGGCCTGGAGTTCTTGTTCAGATTTTTAGCATCTGATATGTTGGTTCCTTTCTGAAGCACCATTTTCAATTCTATACCGATATATTCAGACAGTATACTGATATCATGATACCAAAGCAATTAGGAATATGCATGGACTAAACTATCACTGTGTGCTTTTCCTAAAGCTGATTCTAACTTGTTTCTGCTCTGAGATGGCAACTGCAACCTGTTCTGTTTTTTTACTGCCTGGGACTGGTCTACCTCTGCCTCTACCTCTTCCCTTCCTGGACTTGACAAGTGTTAGCTGCACAGCCTCTTGTCTTAAACTCATGCAAAGTTCAGGCTGTAATGGTGTGCTGTATGTTCTGTCCCTTTGAGATGACAGTTCCTCTATGTCTTTCCAGCCAAGTGCCAGAGCAGAGCAGACTTACTGTACATGTTGCCTCAGTAAAGAACTGAGGTGGTGAGTCCCAGTGCTACCTTGTCTGGAAGCCTGCACTACAGAGCCAGATCTTCCCTGGACATGGTCAGCATGTCTGCATGCTTGTTTATATTGTGCTTTATCATCACACACTGTAGCTAATACCATAGAATTTGCAAGTCATAAACTTACGTAGTTGGAATAGAACAGTATTTTCTGCTCTCAACATTTTTTCACTTTCATTATCTTTTTTTCCAAGGGTGAAATTCACAGAGTGAGGTCAGATGGATCCAACAGAACAGTTTTTGCTCCAGCAGCTGTTATTGGTGCTCCCATTGGTCTGGCATTGGACTGGATATCTGCAAACCTGTATTACAGTAACCCAGCGACTCAGTCACTTGAGGTAATTATTTAAGAAGGGCAATTGGAAAGAAAGAGCTTGGAATTTTCACTGCTAAGTGTACAGGTTGAAATCAGTAATTTTGCTTTGTTTTGTGAAAAACTGAGATTAATTTTAAAATGCAAACTGTAGAAAAATACTTTACACACTTGAAGAGATAAACCTAAATTTGAGCATAGTCAAAAAGATTGAAAGCAGTGTATTCTGGGAACTTGATTTGTGCTTAGATATCCCTCCTTCCACACAGCCATTGAATCATTAGGCTTCTGGTATTTGACACTAAACCTTTCTGATCACTGGAGTTATTATTATTATTGCTATTCTTCCTTCAAATCAATAATCCCAGTGCAGTCCATCTGATAGTAAAGAATTTTGCCATCAAATGCAGCAAGAGCCAAGATCCACTCCCAAATGTTTTGATATGATATTATTTAGCTTTCTGGAGACTAGGAGTGTGATGGTATATGAAGGTTGAAATTGCCATTTAGTGTAGGAAAATAGAGGATAAGCAATATATAAAACAGTAATGACTGTGAATAAGCCCAGTCATTGATCTCCTTGTCCCAAAATATAAATACATACTATTAGATTACAAGGCAGCTAATTTAAACAAATAAAATTGAATATTTTCTAAATTGGCATTTTATCAACCCTTTCAGCCTGTAATACGTTCAAGATATTGTGGAACTTGAAAGATTAAGTATTTGTATCCCAAGAATGCTTACTTGTTAATACAGGTTCTTGGCCTCAGGTAGCTCTTTCAAGAGATGCATGCTAGAGAAGGAAGATAGTTTGAGTGCAGAACATCTTTTCATCATAGTATTTGAGAGAGTATTCTGCAATTTCAACTCCCTGCTGATTTAAGCTTTCTTCCTTTAATTTGAAAATGTATCATAAGTTCTATATTACATGCTCTGATGAGTTTAATGTTTGCATAGGTCCTGAAGCTGCATGGAGATGTAATGTACAGGAAAACACTGATTACCAACGATGGCACCTCTCTGGGAGCTGGCACGCCGATTGGTTTGACAGTTGATCCAGCAAGAGGGTAAATTTCCAAAATTGATGTTGGTTTTGCATGAGAATATTCTCCGCGTTTTTCTTAATTTTTAGGGTCTTCAGCTTCCATGCTGAATTTTACAGAATCACAGAATGATTTGGGTTGGAAGGGACCTTAAAGATCATCTGGTTCCAACACCCCTGCCATGGGCAGGGACACATTCCTCTAGACCAGGTTGCTCAAGGCCACATCATTGGACATTTCTAGGAATGGGGCATCCACAATTTCTCTGGGCAACCTGTTCCAGTGCCTCACCACCCTCATAGTGAAGGATTTCTGATTTTGTTGTTTTGTTGTTTTTTTGGTGTGTTTGTTTGTTTTTCTCCTTCATATTTATGCAGAATTTATTTATTGTTTTTAAGCCCTAGAAAATACTTGCATGGCTTCATGAATTGTTGCATAGATGTTAATTCTCCTTCATTTACCATATACTTACATGGCAATTTCTTTACTCAAAAGTATCTCAGAATATTATGACTGTGAAAAAGAATCTCTGAAAAATGGGAACCCAGAGTAAAGAGAACTCTGAAGTGTGTGTTTATAGTATCTTGTGATGTCTATCTTGATGCCTTTCTATAGCAGAAAGACACATTACATGGGAAGAATGTCACATGTTAAAGAGCAGAATACTAAATATGATTATACTGCATTCTCCAAATTGCAGCAGAATTGGCTGTAATTTGTTTATTTTTCCAGCAGAGTACTTAAAATTGCAGTATGATGCTTTTTTCCCCCAAAAAAAATCATAGTGTTCCATAGTACCATATTAGTAGATAGTTCCGCTGGTGACTTGGCAGGCTTTCAAATGAATTGAAGCCTGATGTTTTGTCCCTAGTTGTGAGTCTGGCTGCCGTGTGCCCTAGGTATTCTTCAGCAGCTGAAGCCAGAGCAGCGCACATATTCACCAGAGCCACATAGTGGAATTTTGTTTCCTATAGATTTTTCTGAACTTGTAGTTTTATTTACAAATTGGAACTTAACTCACTACTGAAACCTCTTAGCTATCTGGGAAACAGAATTATTAATCTCCTGCTTTCTTGTTATAGTCCTAGTGCTCTACTTCAGTTTACTTGATGGTACTGTGGGATGATACTGGGAGAGGTTACGGATTTCTAAAAGTGATTGAACAGGCATTGTTCTCTTTTTCAAGACATTTCTTTTTTATTTCTTTCTTTTTTCAAATGAAGTCTCTTTTTCACTGTGGCTTGATTCAAAGTGGTGTCTGTTCAGATGTGCTTGAGTACTTGGCTAATGAAGGAGATGGATTTAAGCATATGCTGAAGTGGTCCATTGATCTCTTATCAGCTTTGTTAGCAGATGTGATAATGTGTGTTACAGGAAGCTGTACTGGACAGACCAGGGAACTGACAGTGGAGTTCCAGCAAAGATTGCCAGTGCAAACATGGATGGATCAGGCATACAAACCCTCTTCACTGGCAACCTTGACCATGTAGAGTTCATTACCATTGATATTAAGGAACAAAAGTTGTACTGGGCTGTTACAAGCACAGGAATGGTAGGAGCTATTTTGTAAATAGTTGCTTTTTTACCTGTTCATCTATCTTTGTTATTCTGGTTCCCATATATAATTCAGTTACTTTAGTTTATCATCTAACTGGGAGTTGCAGGACTGAGCAAAATCTGAATAACTGTTGTTACTAATTACCATTAAAATGTATGATGAATTTGAATGAAAAAACAGAAATTGTTAGCATCCTGCTGACCCTTTCCTTCCAACCTTGTACATAAAGATCTCATGCATGAAAAGATTTTAGTAGCATATATTGCATTTCAATTTTCTATTGTTACATTGAACTTTTATTGTAAAAAATGTAATGTTAAGCTTTAAACTGATTTCTTAGATTGAGAAAGGCAATGTGGATGGTACAAATCGTGTGACTCTGGTGGTTCATCTTTCTCATCCATGGGGAATTGCTGTGTATGATACCTTTCTGTACTATACTGATCGAGATTATGAAGTTATTGAACGAGTTGACAAGTCCACTGGAGCAAACAAAGTAGTACTGAGAGATAATGTCCCAAGACTGAAGTGCCTGCGTGTGTATTACAGAGACAGTGAGTATTTGATAAAGGGGTATTTCAGGATATCCAACTGGTGAAAACTCAAAACCTTGCTCAGAGACAGAATGCATGCTCTTTCAAGGGAAATTGTTTGATTGGGCTTTCAGAAAAAGTGTCAGAAGCATTTTAAATGATTTTAGTAAAGAAATATTCCACCATCCAGTTAAGGAATCTATTGGCCCATGTAAATTTACTAAAATATTGTCAATGTAATATTGACTGAGTAACAAATTTTGTTACTTTGGCTTAAAATTTATGTATCCATTTTATTTGCTTTTTGGCCCAGTTTATCTTAGATGTCAAGAAACCAGCAAATCCATTGCTAACACTTATGTGCTAAAATGTACAGTGATTAAGTTCTTTATTTTTGCCAGCTGGTTGTTAATACTATGCAAAGATATGAATTTGGCTATATATCCATGAGAGTTTGTGATGATTAAGTTCAGATTTTTATGTCTTGCCATGTGTGTCTTTCACAGATTCTGCTGGTTCCTCAAATGGCTGCAGTAATAATATTGGAGTTTGCCAGCAGCTTTGCCTACCTGTACCTGGTGGATTATTCTCCTGTGCCTGTGCTACTGGCTTTCAGCTAAATCCTGATAACAGAACCTGTTCCCCATACAGTTCATTTGTAGTTGTTTCTATGCTTTCTGCTATTAAAGGATTTAGTTTAGAGACATCTGATCACTCTGAAGCCATGGTACCACTGGCAGGAAGAGGTATGTGAATATTATAGTAGGAAAAAAATTTATGATTCCTGCACTTTGGCATTTCTTGCTGGCATAGCACATGTTTTAAATAAGTTATTTTATATCAAAGGTAATTAGTTATTGCTTTTCAAAATATTTCAGGACGAAATGCGCTTCATGTGGACGTTCACATGCCTTCTGGTTTCATTTACTGGTGTGACTTCAGTAGCACAATTTCTTCTCAGAATGCAATACGTAAAATTAAACCTGATGGTTCTTATTTTAGAAATGTTGTTACAAATGGAATAGGACGAAATGGGATCCGTGGCATTGCAATCGACTGGGTAGCAGGTAAGAATAGATGAATTTAGCAGCATGCTATTCTTCACAGACTGTGAAATTTTAGACTTGGATAAACAGATCCTAAAGGAACTATTTTGAATGGGAGTCCTATGATTCTAACTTATGTGTCTACAGACTGATTTTAAAACAAGAGAAAGTAGTGAATGGCTCTTATAGATAGATATATATAAAAATGAAAGTTTATCAGAGCAGATGTATAGAAACTTTTCTCTCACGATGAATTCATGTTTGTCTTAGGTCTCTCTTCTTGTCTGTGAGTTCCTAAGTAGCTGTTGTCCAATTTACCTCTATACTTTACTACCACAGTGAAAAACATGTACCAGAGAAGAATGCACAAAAAGTTGTCTGATGGCATTGTTAATAAGAAATGAGGGCTGTTCATCTACCCTCAGATGTAGATGCTGTGTACAAATCCTATAAATTGTAATGAAAAGTAAAGAAAGCAGAAGAAATACTTTGTCTTTAACTTTGATTTCCTCACTTGCACTTCCTGTTCCAATTTAAACATGTTAGAGATTAATTCAAGTATTAATTATTCAGAAAGTGTTCATCAACTCTGAGTAGCTGACCATTGCCATTGATACCTTTAATTTATACTATGCATATTACATATATGTTTGCAAAAATTTTCTGTTGATTGATAGCCTTATTGCAATGAGGTTTAGAATAATCTTCTGCTATATACTCTTAATTTAGTTACTGTATACAGTGCTATGCCAAAATGTGGATTTCATAGTTGTGTGTTCTAAAAGGTAAAGGAATAAAAGTATGGAATGGCAAACCAAAGGCTTAGATTAAAAAAACCCAACAAGTATACCTAAAGAACAATTGTAGTTAATGCACTTTTAATCTTACACCATTAATTTTCCCCATGGCAATCAGTGAAGTTTTAGAAATTAATTGACTGTTACGACACCCATCAGTTTGGGTGTCTTCTAATTCCTCAAAGGGTAGGTAAGTATCTTATGCCTCCAACTACTACAGTGTTTATGGATATTCATTTTATGATTTTGATTTTTTGTCAGCTCATGTTTCTCAGGTATCAATGCTAGATATTAACTTTCTGTTTTGGGTTTTGGTTTTGTTTTTTTTTTTCTTTAAATACAGGAAATCTTTATTTTACAAATGCATTCCTGACAGAGACTTTTATAGAAGTTTTGCGTTTAAATACAACTTATCGCCGTGTTCTGCTTAAAACTACTATAGATATGCCAAGGCACATAGTAGTCGACCCAAAAACCAGATATCTGTTCTGGGCAGATTATGGGCAAAATCCGAAGATTGAACGTGCATTTCTTGACTGCACCAACAGAACAGTTCTTGTGTCTGAGGGCATTGTCACACCTCGTGGGTTGGCCATAGATCACAGCAATGGCTACATTTACTGGGTGGATGATTCCTTAGACATGATTGCAAGAATTCAGCCTGATGGTGGTGATGTTGAAATTGTGCGTTATGGCAGTCGCTATCCAACTCCATATGGTATCACTATCTTCGGAAATTCTATGATCTGGGTGGATCGAAACCTGAAAAAAGTCTTCCAAGCCAGCAAGGAGCCAGGCAATACTGATCAGCCAACAGTAATACGAGACAACATTAATTGGTTAAGGGATGTTACCATTTACAACAGTCATTTCCAGTCACGTGCACCCCTTGATGTCAACAACAATCCTTGTTTGGACAACAATGGAGGCTGTTCTCATCTGTGTTTTGCCCTGCCTGACATACGGACACCCAAATGTGGTTGTGCCTTTGGAACACTAGGCAGTGACGGCAAGAGATGTTCCATTTCAACTGATGATTACCTGATTTTTACTCTTGAGAATGCCCTCAGAAGTATCCACCTAGATCCTGAAAATCACAGTCCTCCCTTCCGCACAGTCAATGTGTTAAGAACTGCAGTGGCCCTGGATTTTGACAGCATAAACAACCGTATATATTTTACTCAAAGTTATCCTTCAGGGACAGGAAGAATTAGTTATGTTAGTATTTACTCAGGAATTAGCCCTCCAACAGTGATTGCATCTGGTAAGTGCAGTGAAAATACAGAGTCATTTGATATTGAAAAAAAATGGGCTGCAGCCCCTACCACTAGCCCAGCTGGTATTTTCATGTTAATGGCCAAGGCAGACTATTCAGTTATCTGGTGAAATGTTCCTTTTGACTCTTCTTATATTTATAATTATATATAATAAATTATATATAGTAAATTAATACTATGGAGTGAGGGATGACTCCTGCTACTCGGAGAATAGCAGTCAGAGCTGAGGTCTTTGTGTAGAAAAGGTCTTTGTAATCTTACTGCATACACAGGACTGCCTAAGTCCTAAGTGTTAGTTCTTCAGATTTTTAAATGGCCAAATTTATATTCATACCAATGGCATTTCAGAGAGATCTTTGATATTGCCACATTATAAGTCAGAGTGTTGTGATATCTTTGGAAACTGTACTGAACTTATGTGTGTTTGGCTGCATGTGTTGAAGACCTGGGGACTCCAGATGGCATAGCCTTTGACTGGATCAACAACAGAGTTTACTACAGTGACTACCTCAATCAGACCATCAGCTCAATGGCTGTGGACGGATCAAACCGCACAGTGGTTGCCCGGGTTCCACGACCAAGAGCCATCGTACTAGATCCCTGCAGAGGGTATGTGTGGCACTTTGTATACTTTGACTGTAGGTGAAACTACTAATTAGACTTTGACAAAGACTGACAGATACTTCCTGTTCTGAGCCCTAAATTCTAGCTGTGCATAGCTGTCCTAGACCTAACTGTTAGGTTTCAGTTTTCTAAGCTGATCTCAGCCTCAGAGATTTGAGTTATATTCTGAGATTTTTAGAATATTGATGAATGTGTAGTGCATGAGGCTCCACTTAGTGATGGTGGGAGCCAAGTGCTGTGGGTAAATGAGAATGATGTTCAAAGCAGGTATTTGTCAGGCAACTAACCATCCTCCATTTGCTGTGTAAGGCAAAATCTTGAAGATTTCTTCAAGAATATCATAGAGATCTCTCTATGTAGAGTCTTTCCCATTTTCTGTTGTATTTTCTGAGTGCCTCAGAAGAATTCTGGTTTCAGTATCAAAACATTCCCTGAGAGGCTGGGGATATTACTATATTTCTAGTTTCATTGCTAATTATACTGTATTTCAAATTAAGACAGATGAGAGAGAGATTAATTGACTTGAATTCTCATAGGAGTGGGAAAAAATTTTTCTGAGGGTCGCTCCAGTGGACCCCAATGATCCCTGCTTGAAGATTCCCTTATCAACGTGTGGACCAAAATGGAGGAATTAGTTATTTTCCACTAGTTTTGCACTGCACACTTCAATGAGGGACAGCAGGGTGGAAATATTCTGGAGCAGATAAGAGCTTTGTGAGCTTTGATTGCTGAAAATATAACCTTGTAATCACATTATTGACAGATATATGTACTGGACTGACTGGAGTTCAAATGCAAAGATTGAAAGAGCTACACTTGGAGGAAACTTCAGAACACCTATTGTGAGCACCAATTTGGTGTGGCCAAATGGGCTTACCCTGGACTATGAAGAACAGCAGTTGTACTGGGCTGATGCAAATCTGTATGTATTGTAACACACTTGTTGGTTTACATTTGGTCAATTTTTTAATAGATCTATTATTTATTTTTCCTCACTTTTAAAACTGTTTTTTCAGCATTTCAATTGAATTCGGTACTTTGTATTACAGAACATTAAGTGTATTACTCAATAGTAATGCAATGTCAAGTCTTGATGTGGAACTACTGTGAAGTAAGAAGTTTTATTGTACCACAGTGTAGACTTAGTCCACTGCTTTATGGTACTTGTACCCACTGGCAGTTTGTTGGTTTTATGTGCAACTCAGGACTTTTATAACCATCTTTGCTAACAAGTAAAATCTCAGTGCACATTTTACATCATTCATTGCTCATGGTTAATTCCTTCTGGTTCCTTCAGCATAGCAGTCCTTTTGCCTGCTTCTCCTTTTCTGTGACAGAAAAGTGATGTCTGTAATTTAGTAACTATTATGGTCAGTTCCTCTGTTGGATCTTCTGGGAGGAAGGCATTCTTTTTTGGATTCATCTGTGTGCAGGAGGGCAGGATACCTGTAATGGGACCCTCTATTTTAAAGGGAATGCAGCGTGTCTAATGAGATGTCCTCTTTTCTCTTTCAAATTCTAGTTAATGGAGGTAGAGGAGCATCTGCCTAAACAGAATGAAGTCTTCTTTATTCTGACTTTCATGGGGAGGGCTTTTACTTCTTTAGAGGGACAAATTCCAGCATAGGATAAGATATGAAGACCAGACACTCAAAAATTATGTGCTCCTTAGCTCTGAATGCACCAGGAGACCACAAGGGTGAACTGTATATTCTCTTCCATTTTGACCTTTGCTTATTCTCCTCTTGTTTACGCTAGTCTCCCAAAGGTGCTATCCTCTTTCTCTAAAATAGTGGTTTATCCTTTTGTTCTAGACTCTCCTGTTGCCTTGTAAGTACTGTGGGACAGTTAGGCACACACACAAGTCTGGACATACATCTCAAGTAGCTAGTTATACACTGTTCCTTTCCCATATCTTCACAGTTGCTGCATGCAACATATTAAGAATCCCTCAACGGATGATAGCTTGTTGACACTTGGGGACTATGTACAGGGCTCCTCCTAAAAAGTGCTCTGTGCCCTGAAAGGAGAAAATTACCTGAGCCTGTATTGCAGGAGAGTTGCGATGGAGCTTCTTTTCTTCTGTAGAAGTGCAATTTCGCAGAAAACTGCCTTTCTGCGCTTTTCCCACAACTGTTCTTTCACATTAAAGCTTTTACTTTATACAGTGTCCACCTATTATTATTTTCCTGCAGTAATTACCGAATTATGTTTTTTCTTCTCCTTAGATTAAACACATCCTTTTCCTTCATACCAGTGAAAGGAGAGGAGCTGTTCATATTTTTGAAAAATTTCCTATCTGCTCATTTTCTCTCACTGGCCGTTTCCTTTCTTACTGAACTCACACTGGTAGTCTAGTGAATGCTGTAAATAGAATTGGTAAGAATTACATTTTGTCTCTAGCGGAGACTTAAACATATAATTGCTTTGAGGTTAGATAAATTATATTCAGGTGCTAATGCAAAGTTGTTGGAGCATTTCTGTGAGCACTGTTTTGGTGACTTGAACTGAAGGATGGAGATTCCACCTGGAGTCTCCAGTAACAACAACATTTGGACCTTTCAATTTCACAGGCAAGAGGTATTGGCCACACAGTGATGAACAGGGAGAGAATCTGCTGGCAGGAAGAAAATGACTGGTTATGATATCTTTAGTCCTATGGCTTCCTTGTCCTCTGAGGAGCCATTCTGGGATTCTTATTAGCTCATTTTCAGAAGCTTATGTGTGAAAGATGCCACAGCCTCTTAGAGAATTTTTCTGTTCCACTGACATTGCAAAAACACCACTCCATTTCTTAGGCATTATACCTTTATATGTAAGCATACTGTACTACCTCTGTCTGCTCTTCAGAGACGAGTATGAAGAGCAGTGCAGTTGAATGATGCCATACTTGATGAAGCAGAGACAACCCAAAGTGTGTTCTTTCTGTCAATAAGCATTTGGCAGTCCTCCCGTGTGAACGTTACAGTATGACTGAACAGTAAGATGCTTGGAGGTGCAGGCAAGGAACAGCCTTTTTCCATGCTCATTCTTGTCCTATCTTCAACTTGCTGACACTATATCATCTCGTTTTCAGCATTTAGTGAATATCTTGATGTTTTTCTGTCAAACTCTTTCTTTTCTTTTGAATAATCCCCTCTATTCCTTGGTAATCCTTCTCTTGTTGTCCTCATTGCGAATAACTTTTGAACATCTTCCATTTTCTCTTCTGTCGTGCTTCATTCTTGTATGATCTGTCTGTCAGACAGGACTCTGTGTGATAAAAGGAACCTCTAACATTTATCATGATTTTATAAACAATGCTTAGAAATAATGTCCTTGCGTGTATAGTGCACTTTGAGTCTCCTGGCATCAGCATATCATCTTCTGCTTCCCCACCGACCTTTGCTGAAATGGTCATTGAGGGTGGGAATGGCTGAGGGGGAGAAGCAGTGACAAGGTGGTGGAGGGTTAGTAGTGCTGTCTGTGCAAGAATGGTTCATATACAGCAGAACATGTCTATCACAGAACTAAGAGTTGAACCCTGATTTTCTGTGGCTCCTTGAAGTCTTATTTGTCGGAATTTTGCTTAGCATTGCTAACACTCTTTGTAAGGTAGAACAAAAAATGGAATATTAAGTAGGAAGAAATGTTTATCATATGCTATCAAATTTATCATTTGTGTCTATTAGATGTTATATATATAGTGGTTATTATATATTAGAAATGTTTTCCCCTCCTGTGTTCTTACGTGAGAAATGGCAGAAAATGCATGTTTGTTCATCTCGTGAATTTGCTTGTATTTCCTGATTGTGTAATTCAGGATCTGCAGAAGATGAAACTGAAAACATATCCCATTTCATGGGACTGTTGGTTTTCTCCTGTTGTAAGAAGTCATTAACATCATACCTATTCCAAAAATGTATTCTGTCATGAAGTTTTGCATTCATTTTAGCTCTCAGTAGCGCAGCTGTTTAAACATTTCAATCTTCAGACTGATACTTGCAGTACATTATTGTGTCGGTATTACAGAGCTCCTACTATGCATTACTGTTTGAAAATTCGAGATTTTTACCTCAAAACAACACCCTACATATTGGTGCACATTACTGAAATGGTGAATACTAGCTGCTGGACTAGTTGGGCATGGCTTTATCCATGAGCCAAAAGAATTCTTTCTTTTAAGATGTAATAATTTCTTTGTTATTTTAGGCAGAAGATTGAGCGATGCACTCTTGCTGGTACAAATCGTGAGGTAATTGTCAGCACTGCTCTGCATCCATTTGCAATGACATTGTTTGATCAGCACATATATTGGACAGACTGGAGCACACAAAGCATTTACCGAGCTAATAAGTATGATGGTTCAGACCAGATTGTGATGATCATGAATCTTCCACAAAGACCAATGGATATTCACGTTTGGGCAAAAAGCAAGCAGCAACAGTGTACCAACCCTTGCAACCAGTTTAATGGTGGCTGCAGTCACATCTGTGCACCAGGTAAGCTCTTATGCTTGATCACTGTAAGGTATTAGTGTTGCTTTTATGAGAGTTCATAATATAATATGTTTAATATTTATTTTATTTATAAATGCAATCAAAATGGTTGCGATTCAAGGTCATGGTATTTTGCCAAGACACCTGAGGGTTGTGTCTGAATCCTCACAAATAAAAATTATAGGTTTCTCTAAATATAAACCAAAACATTGTTTTCTGGGGTTTTAATGTGGTTTTTGTTACTTTTTCTTTCCTCTGGGATGAGACATGAAATGAGCTCCGCAGTATATGCTTACCTTAGGAATACATACTGATGTGCTGTATACTGAACAGATGTTTCCTACTACATATTTAAAAAGTCTTCATGGTCACTATATCACATGATAATCTGAAGTCTTTACCTAATGATTAATTTCCAAAATAAATGTTTCTACTGTCTTTTTTTAAATGTTGGACAATTGGTAAGAAGTTGGCACAAATTGATTTCTATCTACACTGTGGGACAGTGTCCTTCTGAGTCATGGGCTCCAGAAACATATTCTGTATCGTCAGTTGCGTTTTGGGGTGAGACCTGAGTGACATATGTCTTCCATCTTGTAACTCTCCTTGTGCACATTTAAGGAGAGAATTAAAGTGTGCCAACAGGTTACCAGTCCAAATGGCCAGGAAGCCAGAACAGCAGTATACCCCAAAGAGCATACCCATTACAGAGCTCTTTCATGCATCGTGGATTTTTGGAAGTGATGCTCCTTCTCTTTGAAAAACTCATTCGGTGCTTGCTTGCAGTAATTGTGTAAATGCCTTTAAAAATCTGTCTTGCCTGAAAACAACTTCTAATTGATTTTGAAAAGAGCAGTTAGTCTAGTGCAAGGAGTTTTGAACATCCTGTTTTCATTTTGAGGGATAGAGACTCATCAGAGCTGCTGCAGCTCCGATATTTGAAAGCATCAGATGCCATCTTGCAGCCACTCAAAACCTATTTGAACAACAAAAAATATCAAGATACTCCAAGTTCTAATCTCAGTTCCTTTAAAGAACTCTGGAATAACTCCTGTGGGTTTTAATGGATTTGCTTGTGCTTAACTGAGACAAGAATCTGGCTAAGTCACCAGACTTCTAAGCAGATCTTACAGGAATTGTGAGAATTTCATTTCCTTTTCCAGTGAACAGTTTCATAGAACCCTATCTAAAGCAGCAATGTTAAATTTGTGGTTTGGTTTTTTTTGTTTGGTTGGTTTTTTTTTTAATTTTGTTTTTACTGTCAAACATAAATTTAGGTCCAGCTGGTGCAGAATGTCAGTGCCCCTCTGAAGGTCGCTGGTATTTAGCCAACAACAACAAGCACTGTATTGTGGATAATGGTACCAGGTGTGATACTGGTTTCTTCACATGCCTTAATGGGCAATGTATTTCTGAACGATGGAAATGTGACAATGACAATGACTGTGGTGATGGCAGTGATGAATTGGAAAGTGTGTGTGGTAAGAGTTTAAAATATCTTCATGAGAAAGTGATGCATACTCTTTCTTACCTGTACTGTATTCTCACTTTTATGTCTTTATGATCATGAATCTTAATGGCTGCCATTTGAGCAAGCAAGAGACTGTTTCTAAGACTTGAGGCCTGAATGGCTATTCATTTGCTCTAGAATCCAAAAGCACTGTGGTACTGAATTTTTGTCATGTATAGGTAATTTCTACCTTGTTTAATTCCAATATGTGTTTTACTTTGCATGCAGTCCGTTTTGCAGCTGTGTTTGCCCTGGCAGGTAAAAATATTGTGATTTTACTTGTTACTTTGTCACAGAGCTTAGATTACATAATTATCCATGTATATTCTTTTCTATTTACTTATTTATTTATCCATTTATTTTCTCTGCAGCTTTCCATACTTGTCAGCCAACAGCTTTTACCTGTGGTAATGGGCGATGTGTGCCCTATCATTACCGCTGTGATCACTACAACGACTGTGGGGATAACAGTGATGAGGCAGGCTGCTTGTTCCGAACTTGTGACTCCCACACAGAATTTACTTGCAATAATGGAAGGTGTATTTCTCTTCAGTATGTCTGCAATGGAGTGAACAACTGTCACGATAATGGCACATCAGATGAGAGGAATTGCCGTAAGTTTACTTATCCAGTGCCTATTTGAGTCTGAGTCTTTAGACTCAAGAAGAGGTAAATGTGTTTGTGTGTGAAGAATCATGACAAAGAGGATAAAGGATTTCTTTATTTACATTATAGATTCTGCTTCATGTTATTTGAAGGAAATAGAATTGTTAAAAGATAGTCTGGAGTATCCTAAGATATTACATAATATCAGTTGTTTTAAATAGTCTGCCCTGATGTAACAAATGTTCATGCAGTATTTACTATTAGGTCTTGTGAGTAATCACATGGATTTCAAAAAGGTTATTTTGGATTCACTGGATGCAGGGCTCATGTTTTTGCAGGACTAGCCTGGAGTTTGACAGTGGACTTTTAAAATTATACTATATTTAATCATCAGGAGTGTATATTGTGACACAGTTTATATTTATTCTGTTTAGAATGATATGCTTTGTAGCTCTCAAAGTTACCAGTTTTCCTTAAAATGTAAATTATGATTAGGTCAATATTGCCTGCTTGTTACAGTTAATCAAACTCATCATGTCTTTGCGCTAAGATTACATCTTTCAGTGGAAAACATAGCTGGATAGCTGGAGTTAGAGAAATCAATGAAAATATATTTAGTGGATATTTAGTGGATTTTTCTTCTGGTGATTCATACAGGACCTGCTGGTTGCAAATGTAGGCATTACAGTGTGAATACATGTCAATTTACATTGCCTCACACACAAGTATTGGCATGTGTTTCTTTGATCAAGTTTTGGTCAGGATTTCTGTCAATAAAAGCAATTGTCTAATTGTTTCCATATGGCACAGGTAGTACGACTGCAGTTTAGCAAGTGAGTGAGGTGGGACTCTTTAACAATATTATTTATCTTTTAATGAGATACAGCATAACGGTATTAAGAAAAACTCTAAAGAACTTTTTGTTTGTCCCTCCTTAAAGCGGAGCGCACTTGCCAATCTGGTTATACAAAATGTCAAAGCACAAATATTTGCATTCCTCGAACGTATTTGTGTGATGGTGATAATGACTGTGGAGATATGAGTGATGAGAGTCCTACTCACTGTGGTAAGTTAATAGGGCCTCTGTTACTTTTCTTGTACTTCAGTGATGTATTCCACTGCTCTGTGACATAACCCCAACTGTTCTTAAAACATCTACTCTTGTAATACTGAAGAGTTATGAGGTGTATGTATTTTATTATTAGCTCTCAATTATCTAAGTCATACTTTTATCTAATAAAGAAGATCATATTTTTTTCAGCATTTTTATGCAGCATTTGAGGGATCATTCCTTTTCCTAATTTTGCACTGTATCCTTTATGGTTTTACAAGGTGCTTCAGTATTACAGTGATTTGGCTTTTTTTGAACTTTCACATTGGAATATTTTTCCTTCTAATCATAGTGAATAGCATACAGTCTCAAATGTAATTTCTTTTAGCTCTTCCATGTACTTATGTATGTCTTAGCTTATGATTTGTTGTTCATTGTAGCTTCCAGTTATTGTATAGAAGTGTCTTAATTTTCAATCAGCCTTAATTACAAAGCAGCTTATCTTTGCTACTACAGACATTTGTATTAGGTAATAGGTAGTACTTTTCCCGTATAAGATGTTTTGGGTCAGTTTATAAAACATAATGAATATTTTCAGATACTGATTTATTTTTAGTATTGTCTAAGTGACTTACTTTTTGCTTTCACTAGTTTCCCTAAAGGTATCTGCTTTGAATTAATCAGGCTACAGGTTTTCTAAAATATGAGTTAAATTTTTCTAGCCAGAACATGGCCACTTTTATCTATGGATCCCCGTGTGTCAAAAATATGTGGCTATATATACTGACATAGTGACTCTTGTGCTGCTCATGAAAGGTGTGCTTTGTCCCTTCTGCTTTTTATGTCCCAGCACTGCTGAATTATTTAAATTGAGAAGTGGTGAAGGGCAAGAAAGAAGGAGAGAACAGCAGAATGGGAGATCAAAGAAGCCCCAAGACATTAATGAGCAATTAATTGCCTTTGATTTCTATCTTTGAAGGCACACAGAAGAGCAAGTTAAAAGGCCAGATTAGGTCCTTTTTGGTATCTTGAAACCATCAGAGGGTACAGGAAAGTATCTGTAACTACTGAAGAAATTATCAAACACACTCCACATGCCAGGGGTCTCAGCCAAAGTGCAAAAGGAATATTTGCAGTGTGCTTAGCTGGAACTGTTCAGGGTTACAGTTTGCTCTTGTCTGCCATTAAGAAAAGATTCCTACCTGCAAGTGAAGAAAAATTGATGGGAAAACAAGGAAAGCAATATCTGCCATGAGATATTACTTCCTTACTACACATTTTGATTTCCTTGTAAAGCTTGGAGTCTGCTACCGCCTGGTTTGGGCACTGGAGAAATGGGTATATTTGACTGTGCTTATTTTCTTGTCCACAAATCTCAAGTACAAATGTAGAACATATTTACAGTTGCTGCATGCAATCCTGTTTCCGGAGCAAATTCAGTCTACTTATTAGCTGATATGTATGCCCAAGTTGAGAATTAAGCCCATTTTTTGCATACAAAGATCAAGTTTGTACAATGAACTCATTGCAGATAGGCTGTGAAAAGACATCCTTTCTAGCATAGTATTTTCTCTTTCTTTTTTGGGGTCTGTAATATTTTTGCATAACATGGACTCAAAAGCAACTTAAAACAAGTTGGAAAGGTAACAGAAAGAAAGAAGTTATACATAGGTTTTTTCTTCCAGTCTCATTGACTTGCACAAATAGTGAGTTTCGTTGTACATCGGGACGTTGCATTCCTGCTCATTGGTACTGTGATCAAGGAATAGACTGTGCTGATGGCTCTGATGAACCTGCCTCTTGTGGTAAGTTTGCACTCAGAAGATGCAACACAATGGGTATGGAAAATCAGTAGTTCCTCTTTTTTTTTTTTTTTTTTTTTTAAGCTTGAAATAAGTATATTCTGAGGTTTGCTCACTGACTCTAAATAATATGTGTCACTGAGTAATTCAAGTCTTAAATACTTATATCTATGTATGGAATATGAAGGCTTTTAATTGCAGCAATTGATTGCTTTTAATGTAATTACAGTTAATGTATAATCTCCTGTGTCTAAGACTGTGATAGTGGTGAATCAAGTAACAAAAAATAACAAGTATTTTGGTATTATATTGGATGTAAAAGCAGATGTTATGCTATACAGGAAGTGTGTGCGCAGTATTGCATCTTTGGGAAAAATGGGATGCAGAGGAACGTTGCTGACAGTATAAGGTATCGTAGTATTGCAGTAAGCAAATCCTGTGTTTACATTAGAAACTAATGGTAATAAGCAGTGTGGCAGGGAAGAAGGTGAAAAGAAGTAGGTAATCTCTAAGGAAGAAGAAAAGGGGCTAACAGAAGTCACTGAGAATTGATATTACAAAATTCTCATTATTCTCACTATAAAAGTTGGCATAACATAAAGCAGAACAGATTCTTCTATGTTTTAAGCAGGGCTAATAGCTTACTTTGCTGGAGTTGCACCTTTAACATAAGAAAATGTCTTGCAGCTTATACCTTAACTAACTGTCTTACATTTAAACTTCTATTTTACATGTCACTATCATTAAGAATCTCCCTAAAATATGTTTCTTGTTAGATTTTCATGGCAGTGCAGGTTAGTTTAACAAGCGAAGTGATTGTTTTCATTTTTAAGTGCCCCAGGTGAGGACTTGTTCAAGCGACCAGTTCAGATGTGATGATGGCCGATGTATACCAGCAACATGGATCTGTGATGGTGATAATGACTGCGGGGATATGAGTGATGAAGATCAAAGACATAATTGTGGTGGGTGTTTAATGCAAATACATACTGCTGTTTGTCCTGCAAGTATTTATTAGAAAACAGCCAACCGCAGACTCCCACCCTCTGCCAATTTTTCTATTCATAAAGGTGCACATTAAGATAAGGTGCACTCTTCCTGTACTTTCATTTTCATTATAGTGAGTTAAAATCGAGTATTTTACTGTGGGAGGGTAATTGTTCTAATTTTGCAATTACTCTTCTTTGAATTTTTGAGTTCAAATGGAGATATAATTAACCTGGGTTGTTTTGGGTGGGGTAGAAGCAGCAGGACTACACCACTCTGAACAGAAGACACCACCATGTCATTACAGTACTGACCTCGGGA
>JANHGB010020892.1:9912-41228 GCA_026283785.1 Coracopsis vasa
GGGGGGGGGGGCCGGGGGCCGGCAGGTGTTGGTTTTGGTTTTTTGCCTTTTTTTTTTTTTCCCCACCTAATAATGAGCTGTTCTGAGCAAGGAAACCAAGGGAGAATGGGAAATCTGTTTTTAGGTGTTACTTAATTGTATTTAGGCAGCAACGGCCAGCTTAATGTCCATAGACTGTTAGATCCATGGGAAAGCTCAGTCTTCAGTTATCCCTTGATGAATTTGCTAGGTGTAACTGCATTTGTCAAGAATGTGCACCTGCTACCTGTGCAGTTTGAATGGTTTTTACTTTTTCAATCCTTTGTGGCAGGTGACGAAACGTGCAAATCAGGAAATGTATTGAATTTTTTTTTTTTTTGTGAGCAAGTCAGCTAAGTATACCTGTCTGTCTTTCATGTGATTCTTTTCCCTTTTATAGCTTTAGATTATGGTGTTGAATCTAAGTGTATGATGCATTCTGCTGTCTTAATCTTTTTATTGAGGTGTTTGTTGCAAAATCTACTTTCCTTTTTTGCATATCGAAGTCTTGAAATCCCAAATAGACAGTTTTCAGACAGTATGCAAGTTAAAGTTCTAAAGGAGGTGTATTTGCCTGTAGAACTGAAATTATCCTGTCCATTTAATTCCCCTTTTCCGCTTCATAGGCGTTCACCTGCGTCTCTTTTTGTAGAGCAGAAACTGGGATGGAAAAAAATTGAAACCTGTGCATGCAGATTTGGGAGGACTTTAGTTTTTCTTTCCTAAGGCTCTACTATACTTTTGGCGCAGCTTCTTGTCTCGTGCGCTTAAGTATGATCAGTTAAGTGCCTATGAAAAATGCTGCTGTTCTGCAGAAGAGTTACCTCAAGTTTATAAATAGTTTGTTACATTTTTCATTAAGCTGCCAGAAACCAATTGGGTAATAAAATTGTAAAACAATTTTAGCTCCTTTAAGTTGGCAGTTCTGCCCTGAACCTTTCCTAGTTAGGTTTACCCATGCAGTGTTACTGAAGTTTTGAAGAAAAAAGATCAAGAAGAGAATAACTAACTATAATAGTCAAAAATGCGAGTTGCAGAAGAGGTGTGTATCTGTCACTCCATCTCAGGATATTTAACAAGAGTTTTGGAAGTGTTGCAGAACTCTCTTTGCAACCTGTAAAGCAAAGAAAAAAATTAAAGTCAGGAGAGATGAGATTAATGAAATAATTCTGTCCAGGCTTCAAATGTGAAAGGCTTATGTTTTAAGAGTGCTTAAGAATGTAATGAAGTTGAAAATAAATGCCAAAACTGTGTGAAATTGAGAAGATACCGGTAAGTGCTGTACATAAGAAGAGAACGCAGTGTGCAGGCTAGTATGTTTCCTTTAAAATCAGAGAGTTAAAGTCTGTTTTGGAGAGCTAGAGTGATTTAATTTTTTTTTTTTTTTTGAATTTGTGCAGTTGGAGCAGCTCTGTTCTCAGTTGATCTTTTTTTTTTTAAATTGCAATATGGTCTCTGTCAGGAGGCAGTCAGTTTTCAGTCATTTATAACTGTTATCTGCAACTTTAGAATAGGATTTTTGTCAGTTTCTTGATTATTGTAATATTATTCTTCTCCAGTTATTTGTAATCTGTATTGAAACCTCATAACATTTCAGCTCCTCAAGAACAGGTCGTCCTCTGCTTTTTAAAAAGCCATTGCATTAAAAAAACATTATTTTTGAATCTAAAGATACAACATTAGGTCTTTATTGGTTGCAGTATTTCAAACCAACTGATGACTTCGTTCCTGGTATTGAGACGATTTGGGACAGATAAATTTTTAAAGAATTATATGAATTTGATTGTTTAGGGAAACAGTAAGCAGCAGCAGAAACAGAACTTGAAATTTTAATGTAAGATAGAATTTTAGAGAGAGGGCAGAAAAGAGGAAGTGTCGAGTGAACTGTTCCACGTTTTGCAGCATCCAGGAGACTGGATAAGAAAGAATGAAGGCTTTCCATTTCACCCAGGAGGAGACAGCACACAGAGAAGGGACTAGGAAGCCTCTCTCTAGGGTTTCGTATTGGTGATTAAAGACTAACGTCAGTTCACTATGTAAGATGGAGTTTGAAAGAAGGACCCAAGGACAGCACTTGGCACTGAAAGATTAGCATCCTCGCCTTGTACTCACTATAGCTTTAAGCTGCCCCCTGCGCCCAGCTCCCCATTATATTATGTATACTCTAATTATGCTCACAGCTCGGACTGATAGATACTATGTGAAACGTTCAGATGGTCTATACCTGACTGCTTTCATTCAAGAGTTTTATATTTCTGTGTTAGAGACAAGCTCTGTTACCAATTCCAGAAGCAGTACTTCAGACAGTACTAAAGGTACCATGGATGTAATAGCAAATTAAAAAGAATTTGAAAATGCTACTCTTAAAGTCACTATTCTTAGGAGTGGGTTGCAATCAGACACTTAGTAATAAAAATAATAAAATTATTGATTGCTAATTAATAAATTAAAAAGTAACAAAGAATAATAAAAATTGGTAATGAAAGTTAATAAAAAGTAATTTCTGATATATGTACCCACATTTTCTTTATTTCATTTTTGTGTCAAATAGTTGTTAGCACATATGAGATACTACTTTTTCTAATTATTGCAGTTCATTTCATAAGGCTTTATGTTGGGAGTAAAATGAATTACTACAGCCACTTTTCAGTGTTCAAGTTCTGCATAATTCTGTACGCTGCTTTAGGCAAAAGCCTTGCGCCTTGGTGGACTATAAAGTCTGGATGCGTAGGCACTTCTGACAGCTTTGGACTTTTTATTGGTAATTACACAGATGGTGAGGAGTGTTTTGCTATGGAGATGTTTTCAGAGAAAAAATAGTTTGCAAAAATAATTTATGCAGTGAATAACATTCAGTGTCTTTTTTCTTTTTTCGCTAAATGCATCTTCACTAAGATGTAGTATTGCATTATTTTAATGTTCTCTGAGATGGCATCTAATGAATCTCATTTTTGCTAGTCTAAAAGAAAGTGTCATTTGTTGACTTTTCAAAATTTTAACCCACTTTTTGAATTACTGCCATGTTTTACCATTTAGTTTTTAACAGAATATATCCTGCCATTCATATTCATTGTGGAACAATTGTCCTGTATGTCACAGGCCACTTCCTTAAGTGCAAAGATATACAGGGTGCTCTAAAAAGACACGTTAGTGTCTAATAGAGATGGTTTTCTGTAGGGTTATACTAAGCCACCTAGAAAACAGTTTGATAAGGAAACTTTTCAATTTGTAACATGAAATTTACAGGATTGCTAGACTGAGTAGAAGCAAAGCTGCAGTGTTTCTGTAGGTATACTTGACACGAGGAGTCTTTGCTTTTTTGTGTGCCCATCATCATGTTCCCAAATGAGTGTTAAACCTTCTCTTGTCCTCTAAGGCTTAGTGTCCTTTGATCTTTACTTTATGATACTGTAAGAACACAACTGTGGAAAATTCAATTGTTGATAAAATTGCTGGTAATTGCATTTGATTAGTATCTCTGAATTATTTTTGTCATACATGACTGTGTAGGTGGCATAGATTTGAGACAACCCAGCTGGAACTAGGATTTTTGTGGCTGTTATCACTATAATCAGTTGATTTACATGGTTATCACACTGATAAACTGATGAAAATTACTAGCATAGGAATTAAAATAGGGAATGCTATCCTTTGGTAAAGCTAACAGACTTAGAAAGCAGAGTAAGCATTACTATGTTTTTCTGGTATATACTATTCACTTCCAGTCAAAACTTGAGAATTTATAAGGAGAATTCTCAGGGTCCTGCGGTTAAGCAGGCTAAGAATGTTGATTTAGTATCAGACTGCTCTTTCAGTGGTTGAGCTTTAATTTTAGTTACTTTAGATTTAAAAAAAAAAAAAAGTGTTGCGAGGTTCTAACTAGCTTAATGTCCGTAGGTATCTTGAAACTCCTGTAGAGAAATCGTAATGTTTCTTGCTATAGCTTTTGATATCTTGGTCTTGTGCTACTCCCTTCACCTTCACAAATGTGTTATGGCAGTGTTAGGAGTCAGATTCAAGATAGACTTTGTTCAGTCTTTGAGGATGGGGAGAGAGGTGTTTTTGGCAACTGTAAAATTGAACTGGCATAAAAAATGATTATCAATAGCGAGTGGCTTTCAGAAACAGCTTTGCAGACAAGCCAAACAAAAGTTCTGTTTCTCTTCTGACATAGCACATTTTTAGAAGTGCTAGCATAATGGAAAATGTATTAAAAATTAGCTATAGGAATACATTTATTATTGACTGAATTAAACATAAAACAACTGTTACTATTGCATGAAATGCAATTTTAAAGAGCAAGTAGTAAAAATAATTGCTTATAACATGAATCCTACTACCTTTGTGTAAATGCACATACAAGTATAAGGAATTTTTTGAGATTAACTACCTGATCTGTCTTCATTGAGAGTGATGAGGTCTCATAGATTTGGAACCTAGCTTACCTTTTGTTTTATAGTCAGTATAACCCTGAGAGAGATGATATAATGCACATTAACAAATCTACTGTTCATAATACTTTTAATTAAATTCCAAACAAATTGCTGCTTATCCAGTGCTTTTCTAGGTCTTCTAATTTGTTCAGTCTGACTTTTATTTAGAACCCTAACTCCTTACCATATTTTGACGTACTTGTCATCTGATACCTGCTGATCAGATTACCTGCTGCTTAGAATCATGATAGTGTTTCTGATGGGAAAAGATATTTTGTATAGGTGTGTATTTCAGCTCATCAGGCTGTGTAAATATGCATGTGTTTGTATCCTGAATTAACAGGTTCTGAATTTATCACCTGTTGTATCTTGGAAGAGGATATCCTTACGTCATGACTTGTCATGTCTACAAGGGTTTGGGGTGGATTTTTGGTTGTTTTCTTTGTTGTTTTTACCTCAGAGAAGCAGCTCTTTCTGGGTTTGTCACAAGAACCCTGGGACTAGAACTCCTGAATTCTGATAACATAAATAATAACTCATTTTGGGCTTAACCTCTCTGTCTCAGTTTTTCAGTCCATCACATAAGAATGTTAAAACTTAACAGACTTACAAGTATTAATACCCTGTAGAACATATAGAAATTAAATTGGTACATGTGCTGTGTATATTTTTGAATGAGTTGTTCACAGCAGTTACTGAATGGGCAGCTCTAGAAAATTAAAATCTTCTATTTCAGCTTATATTTTACTTTATCTAAAATGAAATCTTCAGGAATTTCTTCCGACTTTAGAGAAACTTACCTCTTTTCACTGAATTGCTAACAAGTTTCACACAGTTACCAATTACACTGTAACTTTAGTGGTCAAGCAAAGCTACCTGTTGGTAACTGGGCTGTGACTAACGTGTGTGAGAATGCTCCATGACTGTAAGCATAGCAACTCTTGACTTGTCAGAAGTAGAAATGTCGACTAGTAGGATGTGAAAGACTTTCCAATTTTACAACTCTGTTAAAGATATAGATAAGACTTGAGCATCCTCCGTACGTGTTTTTTTTCCTCTAATACTTCTACAGCAGCTAACTGGTTACAAAACTAGACCTTTTTTAAACCAGTGAATTATTCAAACAGATGAAATCTATTATTTTGTATAATTTGTAATACTTTCACAAAACAATAATGTCTTTAAGTATAACTTGAATTCTGGGATTTATATTCTTGTGACTCTTTATTAATGTCTGCCTAAGTTGATTACATTTCTTCTTTTTTTTAAGGTAAAGTGCAAGTTAAGAGTTCAGACATACAAGTTGGAGACCTCATCATAGTGGAAAAGGTTGATACTTTTTTAAATATATTTTAGAGACTAAAGATTATTAATATGCTAATTATCTTCTGAAGTATATTGAGGTTCTTATCTGTGAAGTACTAACTAGCTGGTATTTCAGTTCAAGTCTTATTTGATAATCTTCAAGGAAGTCTTTTTTTATTAATATTAAACCTAATTGAATGTAAGCATATATTTTATGAATTGCTACATGCTTAAATTTATCCAGTAAAGGGAATACAATTACTGAATTCTCTGGCTTTTGCTGTGCTGAATGTTCTAAGCTGTCTTGATTACCGATTCCTTCCTTCTCATGCTCAAATCAGTGCTTTTCTATGTCTGAAGCCTTCAAGGATAAGTACATCATATAATTATGGATATAATATATCTAATTAATGCAAAAGTTTATATATTTTTGAAAAGGAGAAAAAGCTTTACAGTTTGATTGCAAATGGTGAACGAGAGCTGTGAACTCCTTTTCCCTCTGTGGTGGTATTGTAATAGAGACAGCATTGGTTATTTCACATGGCTTTCTGGGCTACTAAAGTTATTGTGACCTTGAAAGTCAACTTAATTTTCTTGTCAGAGGAAACTATTTTTACTTTTCTGGAAAGGTTACTCACTTTCTGGGTGCCAGCAAGTGATTCCCATCACACTTTGTATTAGAGAGTTAATCCAACGAGAAGCTGAAAAGAGGCATATCAAGTTGAAGCTCTTGAAGCTCGTATCTACAGCTTTTCTTGAAGTATTGTACGGCAAGTTGCAGCTTGGCAGAATAATCCTTAGTGGAACCTAGTCAGTCACTAGACTTTTCTAAACTTCTTGGTGGTTTTAATCCTATTTAGTCGGGTAAATTAGTTCTCATAAAAGAAAATCATTCAGTGAATATGCCCTCCTGATACATTTTGTGCTTTCTTATTTGTTAACACCTCTCCTTTTACTTGGAGAATTTGGATAACTTGTAAATTGTTAGTGGATAGAGATTATTTTCTTTTTTCAGCCATATATAAGAAATACATCTTCTCTTTGCTTTCTGTTTTTTCTATAGTCCAAAGGAAAAACAACACATCCGAGTCTCGTTTTACTTATTTTGGGCTCGTTTGGTATATGTACTTTGTATTATTTCTTATCTTTTTTCCACTTTCTTTTGTCTATCTGTACCTGGTATTTTTGGGGGCCTGTCTGAGCAGCATTTATTAGTGTAGACAAGATTAGCACTAATATGTCTGGCCTTTACATCTGTTATGCCTTACACTTTGCTATCTTAGAATGCAGGTAGAGTCAGCTTGCAGCTGCTACCTTGTACCTATTCCAGATATAGGAGACTTAGGTGTTTGATTTTTATTAGGAAACTTTTTAGGACCTTCTTAATCTCTGAACCTGGAATTAATTATTTCAGACCGTAGGGAAGACTATAGTGGCTATGTAGGTAAACTGCCTTCCATTAAATTTACTGAGATCGTCTTTCTGTTGAATTGTACTAGAATTTGAAAACTGGAATTACTTTGGGGATCAATCTGTCTTGTGCAAGGTAGGTCATTAGCATCTATTTCAGCATTATTTGCAACAGTTTATAGATCATATGTTGTAAGTATCTAAAGTTTCCTAATGGAAAAAAGGTTTGCTTAAGGATGTAGGGAAATAGTGAGTAGAGTTCTTTTGATGAAGATTTTACTTGTGTATCTCAGTAAGATGCGTATAATTCTTTGAAAGTTGTATTTCAGTTTCAAGCTCCCTTCTGTCCCAGCAGGACTTTTTTTTAACTTTTGGCGTAGCTAGGGTGCCTTCAGACTAATGCAATTAAATGTTTTCTGGTTCTGTTAGGAAGTGTGTTTTGTTGGAACAAGCAGTTTTCAGTTTTAGAGTATGACTTAAGCCAAAGAACCAGTCAGGAGTGAAATGTTCAATTGCTCACTCTAACAGCAGAGGAACAAGTTAACATTGTATTTGACTGGAAGATGCATCAACAGCATTTCTTCAGTGAAAATTAATGAGTCATTTGAGCTGAAGATCCATATGTTAACTAGTGACTGCATCACAAATACTAACAAGTGAAAGGCTTTTCTATGTTTAAACCTTGAATATCTTCTGATTGTTGTCTCTTTTTAATAGATTTGATTGATTTCAGAGCAGCTCTAAGTGACTGCAGTGGGCTTAAAACAGTTTAGTTTGAAGTAATATGGTTATTGTTTCAACTGAAAATTTTGTAATGCACTAATACTAGGCCTGTAAGTGGCCTGAATAGAAGAAAATATTGCCTTGTTTTAGAAGCTAAAAGATATGTATAGGTTAGCTCAAAATTGGTCCTGTGCCTTGAACAGACATGCTACTTCATAGATGTTCTTTTTGGCTTGAATTAAGATAGTTTTAGCTTTCAGTGGGAGAACAGGTGTGCATAGTGTTCCTAAATAAGACAGTTGAATGGATGAATTAATGAGCTCACATATTGTTATTTAGACATTGTAGTTTATTGAGAGTTCGGAATACATTTTGGAGATGTGAGAAGGACATAAAACTTAATAGCATGGTTTATAATCAATAACACAATTACTTAATAACATTTCATAATAACAATACATAATACAGTGTTTTAAAGCATGTGGAACAGTAGCGCTTTACCTTAAAATTTTGAGAGCTTTTTTTGAGTTGTAAAGTGACACAATTGTTTTTTCTTAACAGCAGGTGTAAAGTTAAATTAATCCAGTATTTGTAAGGATTGGAGTTAATCCTAGCATGCAGTATTGCACAGCATGCAGATATAAGAAGACAACTAGAAAGTGCCTCGTCCATTTGTAAGTCAGAAGTAAGCAGGAATATTTTAGTCAATGAGAAAACTACATGGTTCACTACATGAATGGAGAAGAAAGGACAGTAAATGCCAAATTCTGAGCATCTGTAGCTATGGGGAATTGGAAGACTGAATAGGGAGCTGGAGAAACTTATGTAAATAACACTTTCATGATAATAACATGAGAAAAATGTAAATGTAATTTGAAACCTATTTGAAATAGTATTTTTCAAGTGAATACTGTAGCCTGTGTTGCAGGGAAATATACGTATGTTTGTGGGCTTTCTTGTTTTCCAATCTGACTGGTATTCCTGGAGGTTATGGAGTTAGCCATTAGAACCTAGAAGCAGGGGAAGTACTTAGCTTTTGTTGACCACTGTCTTGCTGTAGTTATATCTCTAGGAATGCATCTGTAAGTCTGAAGCATAGACAAACGCTGAGAGAAGTGGAAGCCTTCTTTTTCTGGGGCTCTAATTCTTCCTAGACTTAAGCAAAACAATGTGTTCGTGTCATTTTCATGACTTATATATCCAAATTTCAGTATATATCAATAAACATTTCTAGCTTCATCTTCATGATAAATGAGATTACGTAGCTTCTTCATGGGTTTCTGAATGCTTGAAGTTGCATGTGTTGTCACTGTAACTTGTTCCACTTTGATAAATATGACATGAGAGGGCTAACATGATTGACATATTGCTGCTGTTTGTCTGTGGCAATGTACAACAGAACTTAATTTTCTCCATAATGAGGTGTTAAAGATTTTTTGTGGCGTATTTGCCATCTGTTTCTGTGTAGTCACTCGTCTAGTGACTAGGTACATCTTTGCAGGGGGATCTTTGCTCTCCAGTGTCAGTAGTAGTAGTGACTAGGTTTTTTTTTTTTGGTGTCGAGTACTCCTGCAGTATCATACTGTCCACTTCCAAAATATGGAAAATCTGATGAAAACCAAGATGTCCTGTCAATCTTATACTGTTGTGGGGTTTTTTGTTTGATTTAGGTTTTCTTTGGGTTTTTTGTTTTGTTTTGTTTGTTGTTGTTGTTTGGTTTGTTTTGTTTTGGTTTTGGTTTTTTTTCAGATGGAGAAAGTAAATACAAGACAGCCTATAGCCTTCCCTACGTGGAAGGATACATTCAGATGTGTTAATGCAGAAAGGCTTTGTCTTGTAGGAAAAGAAAACAAGCAGAGAGAACATACTAAAAAGACATAAAGATGTATTTTTTTCTATTATATTTCTGTTATTTCAAGATGCGGTTTTTTTTCTATTAAAATGTGAAATGATCCCATGACTAACTTGATCACAGTGTACAACTTCCTCAAGGAGGGCAGTGGAGCGGGAGGTTCCGATCTCCTCTCTCTGGTGAAAAGTGATAGGACACGAGGAAAGGGAATGAAATCATGTCGGGGGAAGTTCAGATTGGACCTTCGGAAAAGGTTGTTCGCTGAGAGGGTGGTGGGTCACTGAAACAGCCTCCCCAGGGAAGAGGTCATGACACCAAGCCTGTCAATTCAGGAATATCTGGATGATTCTTGTAATTACATGGTTTAGTTTTAGGTAGCCCTGCAAGGAGCAGGGAGTTGGACTCAATGATCCTTATGGATCCCTTCCAACTTGAGATATTCTCTGACTCTGCCCAATTTTGTTGGGCATAAAGATTTAAATCTTGGACAGCAAGTGCCAGGTGAATGTTTCATGTACTGATTGTGAAACATGCATTCTCCATGGAAGTTGGTGATGATTTGTAAAAACCTAATGCCTTATTTGCATTAGAATTTCTGTTTAGTTCAGTATTAGATCATTTGACTTATTTTTTGCAAAATTTTTGAGTGTTGATCAAGTGTTTACATGTTGTTTACAAGTAACTAAAAGTTTGTAGGCATGAAGCCAGTAACCTGAAACTTGTGTAGTGGATTTATGTCAGAGCTGGCAGGGAAGCTGCAAAAATGTATAGCTAATCTATATGAAGACTGGATATCTGTTTAATTGTTATTGTCATTTAAGGAAAGATTTATTTAATTTTGAAGTGGCATTTTCCCTTTCCACTTTTGTGGTTTTTTTTTTCTTTGTCTAACAGGTGCATAAAAGTATCTATTAATTTTTTTACTGCATTTTTTTTCCAAATCTGAATATGAGATATTCATGGTTGAATCTGGGCTCATGCTGGATAATAAATTTCACTGCATGTTTAATTATTTTCTAAGTCAAGATTTTGCAAAATGCTGTTCTAGCTGCAGTTGCAGGTGAGCAGCCTCTTCAAGGTGAATACTGTTGACATAAGGACAAGAACATGAATTTTTAACTGTATGTTTTTACAAATAAATGAGAATTGCTGCATATCAAGAAGTATCATGCATGATAATGCAACATTTTAGGTATGAGGAGGGTTTTTTTGCTACCCGCATAGGATTTTTAGGTAAACCAGAACATGCATCTCTTTTTTTCCACTGTTTCCAAACTTGCTTGTTTTCCAAGCATCTTGTTTGCTTGAGATAGTACCAGCTCTGTAGCCCATCATGGCCTCTCTATGCTGAATTTCCCATCAATAGAGCTGCAATTGCTTCCAGTATGCTTCTGAATCAGTGTCCTTGAGAGTTTGTTACAGGGAGTGGCAAGAGTTACTTGTTTCCCAGAGAGATTTAGAGAGTTGATATCATCCTATTTTGAGAGCTGAGCCTGCATAGCACAGAATCTGGCAGTTGACTCTGAGGGATCTGTTCAGACCACACTGTTCCAAACGGTGCTGTTGTGGCTGCGTGCTTATCTGGGGGAGGTCTCTCTGGAGTGATGGAAAACTTTGCTTACAGTATCCAGGACTTTTTGTGGTCAGAAATAACATTGCTATCTAAGTGTGGCTTCTTGAGAACTGAGAAAAGTGTTAAAAGTGCAGCAGGAAAATTCATCAGCTTCTTAAGTGCTGTTGTCTGATGTAAATACACATTTATTCTATACTATGAGTAAGACAATGTGAATTTTTTCTCTGAAAAAAAATCAGAGAAACTGATTTTTTATTGATAGGCATAGAATTTTGAAGGTCACGCACAGTCATACAAAGCAGTGTTTCATTATCTTAACAGATGTATTTTGAGCTATTTTTATTGGAGAGAACTACTGTATGTACTCTGAAAATTTTAGTTCAATTTTTTTTCTTTTGACATGCAGTGATGGAGGGGAAGTGCTGCCTTAAAAAAAGCAAAAGGAGGAGGGTTTAAAATGTGAAACTATGTCTGGTTTCCAGTCAGACCAGTTTGAGAATGCTGGGTGCCTTTCAGTTCATAGCAGTGTTGTGTCCTTAAATGTTGAGATGGAGTCTTGGCTTGACCCAAATGAACAAAAATACCCTGTGTTTGTTGACCCTTCTGGGAGGTTTTTTTGAATGTGTTTGCTGATGCTGTGGTCAGGGTTATTGCCTAGATTCCTGTTGGGATAAGTACATTCAAGAGCTGCTATATGCTGAATGCACTAGAATTTAATGTAAAGATAATTTTGAACCCATTATGTTTTTCTTTGATATTTACGTCTTTTTAATAATCCATAGAATTTGTATCTTCCACTTTGATGCAATGAACAAAAGTATTGTGATTAGGATTACCATTACAAAATTTAAAGATGAGGTTCTGAATGCTGCATTCAGTATGTGAGATGTTCCATTGCTGAATGTCTTGAAGTTGTTAGGTTAGCCTGAACCCATCATCATTGCTGTTTCTTCTGTATAAAATAATTAATTGCTTTTATATAGCTGGTCGTTTATGTGCAAAATAGAGCCACAATTGAATTGTTATTGCTGTATTAATTTTGCAGTCTGATTCTTAATGAAGTGTGAAATACAGAATAATTGTGGAGTTTTGAAATGCTCATGCTTCTTAACTTTTTATGTTGAGTAAATTCAGTCAGGTTTTTAAGGCTGAAAGCTGAGGTTTGTATATGACGTGTTGGGGGCTTTTCGGCTATGTTTTTCTTTTCCACTCAGACAGTTGAGCTCTTAAAAAATAAAAGATGAGCCTTAGGTATGCAGTGGCTTTCAAGGCATTATCAATCAAATATAACAGGAAAACCTGGAGACCCCACTTGGAGTACTGTGTACAGTTCTGATGTCCACTGCATAAGGACATGGAGCTATTGGAGCTAGTTCAGAGGAGGGCCATGAGGACAATAAGGGCCAGAAGCACTTCCCATATGAAGACAGGCTGAGAAAGTTGGGGCTGTTCAGCCTGGAGAAGAGAAGGCTGTGCAGAGACCTCATTGCAGCCTTCCAGTATCTGAAGGGCGCCTACAAGGATGCCAAAGAGGGACTCTTCATTAGAGACTGTAGTGATAGGACAAAGGGGAATGGGTTTAAACTTAAACAGGGGAAGTTCAGGTTAGATATAAGGAAGAAGTTCTTTACCGTGAGATGGTGAGGCACTGGAACAGGCTGCTCAAAGAAGTGGTAAATGCTCCATCCCTGGCAGTGTTCAAGGCCAAGTTGGACAGAGCCTTGGGTGACATGGTCTAGTGTGAAGTGTGCCTGCCCATGGCAGGGGATTGGAACTAGATGATCCTTTCCAACTGTAACTGTTCTATTATTCTGTGATTCTTACTATCAAATGGAGGCACTTTGTTTGTGAAAAATATTTCTGGGTTATATCTTCTTAATAATTAATCTGAAATGAATATTAAGAAATGTTTTTTAGCATGAAACTAATGAAACTGTTAGTAATAATTCACTGAGATTTCTTAATTGGTTAAAGGTAGTCTATAAATGAAACGCAAATAAATCTTTGTGTTTGGCTTCAGTATCAAACAGTACAGCACGTACTGGACATAAGTAATTGAACAAACTGGTATTCAGTACAGTATTTTTTCTTATTGCTCTGTCCATTGTTCACCCTGGTCCCTGTCAGCTTCTTCTGTCGCTTCTTTTCCTTTCCAGTCCTGTATCTCTTTCAGGTTTTGACATGTTGGTTATATTTACTTCCCCCAGTTTTTCATTCTTAAACCCTATGTAGGCAATGTCTAGCTGGTGTTGGTAGGTGCCTTGTAAACAAGAAGTGGGAGAGCCAAGGATTTGGGTAGTTGCGTTGCAGATTGCATGTGTGTGTGGGATGGCAGCGCTGTTCATTTTGTTTAATCTGTGAAAGCTTAGATTGGCCTTTCTGTGGTCAACAAATGAAAATGTGATTTGATACAGATAGTTGTGTGCTTGAAAAGGAAATGGCAGAACAGGTGTGCGCATGCATCTGACTGTGCATGTGGCTCTATGTATTAGATAGTGAGAAGAAAAATTAATTCATTTTTGTCTTTGTAAAGGAGGTGTTTATAGATGTGGAATGGGAAAATGCTGTTCTCCGAGTTAGTTTCTTCTGTGTATGTTTGTGTGTTTTGGGGGAGAGGAGAATACTTGCTACATGTTTGCAACTTGAGTGCCAAAGCACATGTGTTAAATTTATTTTTTTTCTATCATATATGTGGAGTGTCAGAGTTTTGCTGAGATTACTTTTTAAATACTTCAATTAGATATTCTCAAACTACTGCTTTCAGTCAAGAAAATGTAAATCTGTTGTAGTTCTTTAGGTATTTATGATTCACTTATAAAGAGCATCTGAAAGGATTAGCTGTTGTTTGCTTATTGTATATTTTTCGAAAATATTGATTCCTGAATTGCAAATGCTGAATTGTGAAGTACTGTGAGCAATACTATTTTAATTGAGTTTCAATCCAAGTGTGACCTTTTGGTGATAGATTTTACTGGACATTTGATTGGAATTCACTGTTTTTTTTCTTACTTACGAAAAATACACCTTTT
The DNA here is from genome assembly GCA_026283785.1 of Coracopsis vasa. NCBI lineage: Eukaryota > Metazoa > Chordata > Aves > Psittaciformes > Psittacidae > Coracopsis > Coracopsis vasa. Next base: position 24,256 of record JANHGB010020892.1, read on the forward strand.
TTTCCTTTCTCTTCAGAATCAACGAATCCCATCTGACATGGTGTTTCTTAGAACATCGGAAAAAACTGGTATGTTTTGATAATTCAGGTTAGTTAAATGACAAGTTTGTGGTTGCAGTAAAATTCTAGGTTGTGCATTGTGGTCAGTTTCAAGTGATCAGTAGATTGATGGTAGAAAATCTGCCTTCATCAGATTGATGGGAGAGAGTGCACATGTGAGAAATGCAGTATGCTTGGACTATGAAACAGGAGAAATCTTACTATGAACATGAGATTATAGACACATTCTTCCAAAGAGATGATTTTTGTGGATTGTTGGTACAAAATGTTTAGGTAAAACAAATAGTAAGACTACTTTATATTTAAAAGATTGATTTTATTTTAGGTGGCCTGACAGTATTATAAGTGATTGGTTATAAATCATTATCTTGCAACACATTTAAATGTCACTGATTGTATTTCAGTTATTAAATTGAAAAGAACTGAAATCTAAAACTACTAATATGTGAAATTAAAATATTTTTTAAAAAGGTCTATGGCAATGATATAAAACCCTGAAATAACTGAGTTGTTGGGGGTTTTTGGTTTTGTTTTTTTTTTTTTTCACTTAGAAATAATACTGCCTTTTTGATCAGTCAGAAAACCCCACAAATATCTTGTTGAGTGACAGAAAGAAATGTACTTCTTTTTAGTTCTACTTCTCTTCACATGGTGATAGGGGAGTACTCTTAATCTTTGAGAAACAAGTATCTCCTTTATAGGAACCCTATAAATTACAGCTGTTTTGATTAAGTTTTAGAAATTACTATTGGATGCCTCCTATATAAATCCAATGACTTTCCCTCCTTTATATTACTATTTCTTTTCAGATCCTGAAGAACTGTCTGATATTTGTCAGACAGCACTAAATTTCAAAAAGCTAATAGCTGTGGTATTGGTAAACCCTGTATTAGTGGCTCTTGGTATTGCACTATGGCACTGGAATTCTATCATATATTTCAGATAAAAGTCTAAATTTGCAGAGATCATTTGCAAAAGAACACAAAATATTTCTGATAGCCTACAGAACCCTACTAGAGCTATATATTTGCTAAAAGAAATTACTGTATATGGTTACTGTGTCTTCCTAATGACTTCCAAATGCTGATTAGATGCACTAGATCATCTATAAGTGGTCTGGACTGACAAAGTTTCCTAATGATCTGTATATCATCTCTGTCTTGGTTAACCACTCTTGGTCAGGATACATGGGCTTTTCTCTTTATTCCCTCCCACAGTACTGTGTTTTATTAAAACAACTGACAACTCAAATTTCTTGGATCCAGCATGATTATAAAAGGATTGATAATGTTGGGTGTTGGGTCTACTTGCAGTTGTCTTTTCCTGCTGACCGTAAAACTGTTTCAGCTGAAATCACAGCTCTTAGGAAAGCAGGAGGACTTCTGTGCCCATAGAAGAGTTACTTTTAAACTAGGCTGCTTGCATGCAATGTGTAAGTGGTGGAAAGTCGATCCAAAGTTGATCCAAAATTTTCCTAGTCTTTACTAGGGAACTCAATATGTATCATTGTTCAGTGGTTGTTCTTGAAGGAGCATCAAAAACTGTGGTGAGAGCTCGCTTGCTGTCCTTAGCTAGGATCCTCATAGCAGTTTACATCAGATGCATTGTTGCTGCTAGAATAAATGAACAAGAATAAGATGAGACAGTTGTCTAGCTTGCAGCAGAACAAGTTCTTAAATTACATATTTTGCATATCTGCACTGTAGCATGTTTTCCTCCCTGTTAATTCTTAAATTCCTAGATTCTGTTCGTGAGGTTGTAAGACACTGTGTGGCCTTCCCTCCCTGTAGTACTATTAGTTGAAGGATATGGTACAGGTGTGGTTGGCAGTGGACAACACAAGCCAGCAATGCATCTGCACAGGATACCTCTGTGTCTTGACTGGAATGTATATGAATAGTAAATCTTGAAGGACCGGAGTTAGTATAAATCTGTTTCTTTGTCAAGATAGAGATGGGGAAGGTGAAGAGGGTGCATCCCTACATCAGAAATGTGTGAAGAATAACAATTTTGAAAATAAATTCCATCAGGTTTACTTCAGTCACCTTTCTTGGAATATCATAATTAAAACTTTCCTGTAAGAAGCTCTGTCAGATTGCTATCTAGAAAATAAAACTACTTATCTTAGAAGTTTATCATGTTGTTACAGTAGGCTTTCCGTAATCAATATTGAAAAAATGCTTATGAACAGTTTGAAAGAGTTGTGTACCTACTATGTGAATATTCATTATAATGGAAGGTGAGTAAAGAGCAAATTGAGTAAAATCTTCCCAGAATTCTGCTATAAATTGTTTTATATATACTTATGCTACATGTGGAATGGTGGAATGTGATTTTTAACATTGAAAATGCAACAGGTTAGGTAGTTATATTGGTGTTGCACTTCTTTAAAAACAAAACAAACTGGGGGGGAGGGTGAAACTCAAAAAGAAAAAAATCCCCTGAGCTTCAAGCATATGGCAGCAATTGTTTTTTGACTAAAGAGTGAACACTTGCATCTGTAATTGTTTCTTCCTGGATGCTGCAGTTTTGACTGATTTATGGTTTAATTTATAGTTGGCACTTTAAGTACTTTGTAAAACACATTAGTTTTTGCATGGTTTTATGTTCTATATGTAATTTTATTTTATCTTCTCTGCAATAAAACAGTTTAACTATAACTTGTTACTATAAATCTATAAAGAGTAAAACTAAGAGTTTGAACTAATCTTAAAATCCAACACACCCTGTAAGCTGCTTCTGTGGTAAAGTACTATTTTCCAACTTCAATATTTACACTACATATTAATGTAGTCTTCAGCACTGCATTATCCTGTATCTTTAGTCAGAAAAAGAAGCAGTTTGAGTTATAAATGGGTAGTTTACAAAGTTCAGCCTAAACCTATTTTGGCTTCTTTTTATGCAAGTGTGGTGCTATGGAAGAAATGAGGCAATGGCGTGGGCTCTCCTTCTACTTCCCACACTTTTAGGAATGTTGAGTTTTTTTAGAATACTTCTAACTCTACATTATAGAAGCTGAATCTCAGAGACTCAAGCTTATTTTGATAAAACTGAATTCTTATTATATATCTTTTTCTTTTTACTTTTGTCTTTTAGCTGAAATATCTTCAAATAATCTGATATAATGACTTGATGCTAATTGTGTACATATATTTTATTTCTTAGATTCCTGTGTTTTTGAGACAGACTTTTAGAAAAGTTAGCTTAAAGAATAATGTCGGTGGGTCTGTGTTTTGTATTCATGTTTGACAATTTGTAACATCAATATTGCTCCCTTTCATGAATAGAGGTAGCTAGATGGCTGTTTGAGTTTTAGAGTTAGGATTACTTCCCTGGGGGATGAAGCTGGTGGAAATCACTTCTCAGATGTGAATTTTTTGCTGCTGTCAGGCTCCTCATGTAACAGAGGTTTCCACAAGATCTTCATTGGATTCCAAAATAAAAAAAAAATTAAAAAAAAAAAAAAGTAAAAAACCTGGAATAATATGTTTGGCTTACATATACTTAGAAAGGTGTGTGTGTGTGTGTCAAGGCTGAATCTTGGTTTTGCTCATTACATATGGCAGAGATGGCAAGCAATTTGGAAGATGTGTCCCATTTATCAGCCTTCCACCAGATTAAAGGAAATGTTCATGCTGAGCCGGCTGCAATAGATGATTTAAGATTATTTTCATTTGGTGTATAAGGAGGCATCATGCCAAAACCAACTGACTGCTTTAGTGGAAAGCTGTTACGTAAATTGTGTTACACCAATGGAAGTCTCCCTTACTGAAATAAAGCTAGATCCTAAGTGGCCTTTAACATAGTTTTCAGGTGGTTCTTTAAATTGCTTGGCATGCTTCTCTACATTTTATTTTCTATATGCCATCTTAATCATAGATCAAAAAGCTAGACAGGGCATTCCAGAAATCATAGTATAACTTTATAGTTGTCCACAGGAACTGCCAACTGAAGCAGGTGTTGATGACTTCAGTGTTATGGGAGTATTATCAAAGCTACTATGTTTGTAAGCAGAAATAAAATTTCAAAGATAAACCTTTTCCTTCTCTAAGCTAAAATCCTTGTCTTCTGCCTTAGCCGTGCCTTGTGTTAGTACCTTGGTTGAGTGACTGGCTTCAAGTCCAGGTCAGATATTTCTGTGCTAACACACAAAGGTGTTCTGATATGAGATGCAACTGGTCCTTCATGTAAATCTAGTTTATAAAACTTGTCTTTATAAAACTTGTCTTTATATAACTTCAGATCCTTAACATCTTTGGTCTGCCCTACCTGGTTGAAATTAGCCACAAGTTGATCGTTACTGGGAGAAAGATGGCCTGGAAGAATAATATTGTACATGGAAATAGGGCTGCATGAGCTATTTGCTGAAGCCTCTGCATTTGGAATAGCCAAGGGATAACTACCTTTTGGGCTTGTGGCATGCTCCATAGATAATAGGACTATGAAGAATTGCTTATGTTACACTGCTGCTACCTATTTAGGCCTATGACAGGCTGATCCATAACGCTGTTATGGATTTTGTTATTAGCTTTTTAGGAGGATAAGATTTGATTAATCTTAGCCCTTCTTCTTGCTCCTGTGGTCCCCCTTGTCACAGATAATGCTTTGTGATGGTATGAAAAGTAGAGCTGGGTTTTCTCTTCAGCTTTTTCTGTTAGAAACTGTGCTTCCAAAGGGTGAAGTGGAATTGCTTCTACTTCAACATTCCTGACCATAGCATTTGAACCTTGTACATCTGTCAGTTGTACAGAGTTAGAATTTTTGGCAGACATTTGTTTTGACGTAGAATAATAGCCACTACTTCTGGAAAAAAGTAATTTTCCTAAGAGACGGAGTACTGCATTAAGATACCGCTCTTCTAACAAACTGATAAAACTTTTTAATAACTGTAAAGGTAGAAGTCTAGTAAAATAAGGTCCACAAATGCATTTTAATACGCAAACTGCTGTAGTCTTCAGTAACTACCAAACTGGCAAATAAAGTTAATACTCTAGAGAGAGCAACTCCCAGTGATCAGTTCCACTGCTGTGAGCATAAATCATCATCATAAACATTTTTTTGTTTTGTTTTGCTCAGTTTTTTTTTTGTTGTTGTATGTCTTTAAATCCAGTATTACAGTAATTTACTGGTGTAGACATTCTAAAATATTGTATGTATACGACTACACCTACTGTAATGGAAGCAACAGGGAAATGAGAAATCATCACAAGTTCTCACAATCTTTTGACTATGAAGACCTTTTAATTCCTTGCAAGGTTAATGCCAATTGCATAATTGTTACATCTGGTATTTTTCAGGTCTGCATTACATTGTTTTGGTCTTACCTATGTGAATACTTAAGATGGTGTCTCAGGAACACAGGATGGTTGAGGTTGGAAGTGATTTTTAGACATCATCTGGTCCAACACCCCTGCTCAAGCAGGGCCACCTAGACCTGGTTCCCTAGGACCATGTCCAAACAACTTTTGAATACCCCCAAAGAGAGAAATTTCACAAGTCTCTCTGTGCAAGCTGTGCCAGTGATCGTTTATCCGCACAGTTAAAAAATAATATTTTTTGTTTCCTGAGGTTCAAGGAGCCTCCTGTATTTCAGTCTGTGCCCATTGTCTCTGATCCTGTCACTGGACACCACTGAAAACAGCCTAGCTCAGTCTTTGCACCCTCACTCTGCAAGTAAAAATATAATAAAGGTGATGCAAGCAGTATCTATTTATTCTGGACAGTTAGGAAGAAGTGTTCTGCAAACAACTTCATTGTCTGGGCCCCAGTCTGTTCTGGAACTTCAGATACTTGAAAATCAAACCAGAGGAAAAAATGTCAGTTTGGAATTCAGTTGCACAACTGATGTCACTTTTTATCTCTTTATGAAACCAACTGCTGCAGAATAATAAGGTTGAAAGACTTGCATTTTTCACACATTCTGGATTTTTCTATTATGTTTAGCAAACAAGCGTTATAATCCCTACCTGTCTGGCAACTTAAAATGCTTTCAAAATCTACTGCTATCGAGAATGATAAATGACTAGAGTTAAGTTTTGCACATACGGCCAGATAAAAGTTTATCTTTAGGGCATGAGTAGCTGCCAACAATCTGTCCAAAATACTTTAATCTGTTTCTGTGTTTCAGTTCCTATTCCGTTTTTAACATTTGATTTAACTTGGGCTTGAAATGTTTTGGTATCTACTTTAAGCCACTGAGTAATACTGATTCTATGTGATCAGCTACTTGTTTAAGGTACAGTCAGATAGTATGAGTGTTCTGTGGTGGAAGGAGGAGGTCTCAGCAAGCATTAAGCTCCTAATAGTATTACTCTCTATTACTGATGTAAAATTATGCAGTAAAATATTATTAGAAAACATGATCATATATTTCATTCCCTAATTATTTTCTTGTATTTTCTATGCATAGTAGGATGACTAGCTCAATGCATGGTTTTTATTGGATTTTAGCAAAATAAGCAGTAACAAATACTATTTCTTTATTGTTTGTATTAAAAAAAATATTAGCAAGAGTTAAAGTTTATCTGCAGGGAGACTGTATATTGTGCTAGGTATAAATTTGCCTGTTCCCACTGTCCAGTAGTAATGCATTTCCCTAGAATTTTGGGGCATTTGGTGGCTTGGTGGAGTTAGCAGCCTCTTGAACTCCCAAACGGTTCGGCCAGTTTTGGGAAGCAGCTTGGAAAAGCTGAAGGTGAAAATCATCAAAGCAGATATCAGAGGCAGGGCAAATCAGGCAAACAAACTGTATGTAAATTCAGAACTGATAGACTGTGAGTATGTTGTTGAAGGCTTTGAAAATTAAAGAAATTACCCTTGCAGAAGTTTGGTTCAAGAATTCCTTGCATAGAAGCAGTTTATGTTTCCTGTAATGTGTGTGTTCGTCAGATTGATGCCATGCATTATGGTTTTTTAAAAAAGTGTCACCTTTTTCAAAATTCTGTTAGATTGTTTAGTGTTGGGTTGGGTGGTTTTTTTGGGTTTTTGTTTGTTTGTTTGTTTGGGGTTTTTTTGTTGTTGTTTGTGTGTGGGTTTTTTTCCTTACATGAAGGCTTTACTAGACAAGCTGTTAGCATTCACTCAAGAGTTCTTTCTGACAATTGGAAAATACCTCCTGGTGGTCCTCATTTTCATTATGAGAAAGGAATTTCTGCATAACCTATGAGGTTTTGATTATTAGGTCTAATGAGGATTGATCTTGCAGTAGTTTTAAAGTCTCAATAAAAATTTAGAAATGCTCCTCAAATCAATCTTAATGTATTCATAAGGATAGCTTGCACATCAGATTCTGACTTTCATGTGAGGCTTAAGGTGTGTGGCTGGCTGGAGTTGGAACGGAAGCTTATGTACGCTTGAACTACCTTAATTGAGCAGCTCTCCTTCCAGTAATAGAAAACCTAACATGGAACAACCTGCCTTGTAAGGAGTATGCAGTTGAGGGTGGCACAGGGTTCTCCATACGAGTGCTATGGCACATGTTGCCATGCTGTCATTGCTCTTGGTACATGTGGAATTTAGCTGAAATAATTAACTACTTTAGTTACAGTTCTGATTGCAGGTGTCCATATAGCTTTACACAGCCTTCCTCTGTCTGCCAATTAAAAAGAAATTGGAAAGAAATAGAAATCCTCTGCTTTTTGCTGTAATGAACACCAGTGATAAATCTTTGCAGCTGGGTCTGGTGCTTCTTCCCTGACTCCTGTTTGGTAAAGAAGAATGTGCTGCTAAATTTTTAGTCAAGGATTTATCCTCTTGTTTTTCACGTGCCTATTGTAATCCAACAGTTTTGTCAGATCCTTGGACTTGTACTTTTTCTGTGTTTAAGCTTTATGAGATACTAAGGCTTTGATTCCTGCTCCTCTTAATTTAATAGCATGTCCTTCAAGTTGATTACTATTGCTGCTGCTGCTAAAATCTTCAAGACTGAATGTGCTTTCTATGGATGTTGGTATATTTGGCCGTATGTTTTTCTCAACCTCCTCTGTTTGCTTGTGAGCTCTGCTTTTACCAGGAGAGAAAATGTTCCTAGCATTAACTACAGGGTCTCCTCTTTGAGGTGTATATGCATATGTATTTTTTGTATTTTTGGGCTTTAGAAATAAATCTGTTAGGGATGTTGATGGGGAGAGTGAGTTCTGCTGTGCTGTCAGAGCTTTCAAATCACTGAGCCTGTTTAGTCAGTCTTAAAATATTTTAAATGTTTCGAACCTTTGCTTGTGGCATCAATGTTAATATGTGCTTTGCATTGGGATCAGAAAATGAATTGATCTTGATTTTTCTACTGAAATTTAAGTTAAAAAAAAAAAAAAAAGAAAGCTGGTTAAAAAGTCCTAATTAGAGATTCAGTTTCTGTTATGATATTATTGTTCTGTATGATATAACTACTGCATATCTGACTGTACATTGCAAGAAGGAGCCTACTGAATCTTTAAGCAGTGCTCGCAGTTGGAATAATTCTTATAATACGTTTTACGTAAGAACCAACTTTACAGTTGCAAACAAGAATGTTTTCCTGCGAGCGCCAAATAAGCACTGTGTGTTAGGGACAGAAATGGAAAATGCCAGCAGAACTTGGACGAGAAGAATGATTCAGATAATGATATCAAATTGGATGGTGTTCATGGAATAGCACTTCTGGAATAGTATCTGTGTTAGACAATTTTCCTGTTTTAGTGGGGCCTTAAAACAGTTTGCAGTGGAGCCACTTTTGTGCTGAAAGACCTCTATAGTTGCTGAAGGTTCAGTTTCATCACTTCTACCTATCGAGGTGTGCAGTATATTTTGTATCATAGCCTGTAATCTCATTGAAATTTGCTTGCTGTAGTAGGTTACACTAGGTAGGGGTTTTTCTCTGACTGTGTTACAATTCCTTCTTCTGGAAAATACTTTTATCCTTGATTCATTTGAAGGAACGTGTATCACATACTGGTCGTTGAGCAACATGCTTCTAATACTAATGTATGTAGACAATACGACTAAATTAAGTAAGCAAAATTGGTTTACAAATAAGTAAGCAAGGCTGAAAATATTCTCAAGGTTCTTGGACTTTAATCAGGTGATATATTTGGATCATTCATGGGAGGACAGATCACCATGGTTTTTCTTGTTCGAAGTGTTAAAACCAACTAGAATAGCAGACTAAGCAAATGCACAAACAGGGAGTAGTGTCAGTGAAAAATATTCTGGTATAAAAGGTAATGGTAAACTTGGCATTTGCCAAGTACAGTACTGATTTTCACATCATTCTAAAGAGGTGTTCTGGCCTCCTTCATTTTTTTTTATTTTTTTTTTTATCTTAAACACAAGAGATTTTTCAGTGTTCTAAGCATTCTGTGTGGCAGAGTTTTTGATTTAATCATTAAACTGAAGACGCAAATAATTCACATTATCTTTTTTTCTGTATTGCTGGGTTTCTCCAAAAAGATTACTAGTACATAAGAATAATGGAGCAAAGTGGTGCATCAAATTCTATTAAATTGAAAAGATAAAAATTAATGGGTTTGAGTATTCTTCTGTATTATCTCAAAATAAGATAAATCAGTAGGTTAAAATTTGAGAGAACGTGAGTGTGAATAAATGTAGGGGGGGTTTGTTTGTTTCTTGTTTGTTTGTTTGTTTTTTAATTCAGAACATTGTTTGCTATACATTAGAGAATTCCATAATGTTTTTAACAAAAATAGAGATAAAAATTCCTAAAGCGTACTGAATCAATATAGCAATTCAAAAAAGATGCAGTGTGATCAGGCTTGGATTAAAAGCATCTGTGTGCTTGTCAATAAGGAGCTGTGATGAGTTTAGGGGTATCATATTGACTGTGTATTAATACATGGTATCCTATAAGGCCATCAGTTGATTGTTTAGAATGTAAATGAATCTGTTGATGGATCCAGTGACTGATGGCTTAAATTCCAATTAATCAATTGCTTCATCGGTTTCTTAATTCAGATCAAATATCTCAAGTACACACAATTCTTTCATGGTCTTAAGAGAAATTAATGCTTTAAAACTAATTTAATCAGTCTTGTATAAATACCACTAAATTTTTTGATTGCATCCTATGTGATGACATCGTAGTTTAAACGTTTGGGATGTTGCAGGTGTCTTTTGGGGTTTTTTTCTTCTTGGAAGCTGTCATAATTGAAAGCTTCTTGTGATAGTGGTAAATGAAACTCTATACTCCAATATGTTATCTTGGTGCTGCTATTCATCTTGTCATCACCTTAAAATTTTCATGCACATAGTCACTTCAGTAATATAAATGATATAAAAATTAAGTTGTTCGTAAATGATCTAGTGTTAGGTGTGCAAAGTCAAAGTTCATTTTTCTTTTGTTGGATATATTCTAGTAAACCATCTCTTTCAATGCTTTTGACCTAAAGCAGGAAGGCTGGTAATACTACTAGACAATATATAGCTGCTTATGACACCACAGTTCCATGTGCCCTGTTTCTCAGTGACCCATCAATTAATTCATCAACACTTGACACACGCTCTTCAGTGTGACACTTATACCAGTTGATCTTAATTTGATTGCCGTTAAAACCTTCCTTTCCTGACAACTGTTGTCAATTATACAAAATAAAATCAAGTATTCATAAGTAGGCTGTAATAGGATATAGGCAGACAGATTTAATAATTCAGTTTTGCTGGGGCTTGAAAGGCATTAGTTGTAGCTGTTGTTCTCATTTGTAAAAAATTCATTGGATACAGCTCTTGAGAGAGAAGCCAGACATAATTTTATTTAGATTTGACTGAGAAGAACCCAGACATGTAATGGTGGTTTAGCATTAACTCTAAGAATAGCTGACATGAATTCTTATCAGTTACATATTATAGGAAGTAAATGTAATTTAATTTTTAGGCTAGTTCAAGTGCGTACACTCTACAGTTGTTTTTTGATGATATATCTATAGAGTGTGGAATTCAACACTGCATTTATGCAGACAAAACAATACCTTTTTAAGACTGGGGTGCTTGGCCTTTAACATGATTGTAAAATATGCATATTCCTCCGTATCTGCTATACGCAACTAAATTGTAGCTGCTTCCCTTTGATGCATTTTCAGCACCAGGTAACATTAAAATGTGTGTGCAATGGCATATTTGAATGATAAGTTCTCTTTAGTGCTTACTGGCAAGTCTCTTCTTAAGATGTCTGATATTTCCAAAAAAATGGAAGCAGAAATCTGTTCATTTTAATGTTCTCCAAGAGAAAGTTAAATACATTTTTCAGAACTTGTGTGGTGTTGATTTGGCTTCTTATATACTATACTGTGTATACTGACATTTGTAACAAACAGCATGTGTGGTTTGACTGTTCAGGCTCTGTGGAAGGGATTTGAATGTACTTGTGAAATCTAAAAATGGAGATTTTTTAAAAATAGTTTCACTTGTAAAGTGCTGCTTAAATAGGTGTAGCTGAAAACAAGATCTGCTGTAAGTGATTGCTCAAAGCAAGAGCAGAAAAAGTGGAGGAAAGAAGTGTGGAAGTATTTTTATAATGATGTGTCATTCACTTTGATATTTTTTAATGCTAGTTAGAATAAGTTGTTCCATGGGTTTTTTTTCCCATGAATTTGGAATCCTCCCTCTTCCATCTCATTTCATGACTTAAAGCTTCTTTCTCAGATCTTTCTTCCACGATGGGAACTAGGAGTGAGGAAATGAAAACTAAGTTCTGGATACAGGGCAAGTAAGGTAGCTTGGTTTCTTGTATCAAGAAAATGATCATAATTTTTAACATTGCTATTAATCAAGAAACATGGCTAATCCTGGAAAGGAAGTGTTTTAAATATGAGCATACTTTCCCACCTTTTCTTTGTCAAAACAAAGCCAGAAGACTTCATGATCAAAGAAGAAAGCAGGGTGGAATGATGATGCATAGTATTAATTAAGAAAAAGCTCATTATATATATAATTGATTTTTTTTTTTATTTCGTTAAGAAGCTTCCCTTTCTGGTTTGGTGGGGTGTCCTTTTTTTTTTTCCTTTGCTCACTTTTTAAGGCTAAAATATGACCAGTGTTTTCCAAATACAGCCTGTGTTTAGTTTGAAAAGTCTTGTTGAGGGTTATTTTTCCTTCAGGATTTCTAGAGGTACGCAGGCCCACAAAACCAGTGATGCACATGGAAGTGTAAACCATTCATAGAAGCATTTGAAATATATGTGTCCTGCATGTATGTTGTGATTAAAGCCTTAAGTCCAGCACACACTGAGTAAGTAGGATTCTTCCTACTTACTCTGTATTGAGCACAGTACCTTTGTTTGGCAAATCTAGGCCAAGCTTATGATGGCCCTAAATCAGTGCCTTCATAGATGAGCTTTTGTATTACTACTTCAAAACACCATAAAAGCTGCTGAAATAAATGTTATTTTTGTTCAATATTCCATTAACACACAAAATAACTTTTTAAAAAGATGGGATTTAATCTCAAAAAATTGAGATTTATTAGTACCTTATATAACCATTAACAAGAAGTCTATTAAATAGCAACGTATCCCTATATTTTAAAGTTACGTAGTTACTTCAGATTCTTAAAATGGTATTATTCCTTTGTATTGCAGGTGCTGCTTTTCCACAGAAAAGCAATCTTAGAGTAAATTCTTTAAGAATTTACTTAGGCCTCAAATAGTTGAGCTTTTGCTAGAGTGCAAACAAACAGAATTGTAGTCCTAGGACTTACCTAAGCATACAAATTTCACAGATTTAAACTGAAATAACTTTAAAAATCAGTTTGGTTGCTATTGGGCAGCACCATGCATGGACATACTCTAAACTGATTTATGCCTATCGTCAACTGATTAGGCTAAATAAATATTGTATGCTTGTAAATTATTTTAAATGTGCTTATGTGATGTTGGCTCTACTTTTGATAAATGACTGAATTCTTCAAACCCAGTGTAATTTCCTTAAATCAGCCCTAAAATTCTAGTTCACTTCAGTCCAAAATTTCCCCTAGAAAGACAGAAATAAATCTGAGAGGTTCACAATGTTCAGCTTTGTCCACTGATCTTGAATGACTATGTATTGTTATAGGAAATAAGCATCTGAGTGCCATCACTGTACAAAGTAAAAGGTTTGATATTCATTCTCCTTTTATATGTAGCCTTATGAATTACTCTTTTTATATATATATACAGCTATGCTTTTGTAAATAGCTAAGATACTTAATGACTTTTCCTTTAAGCAGTAGAGAACTTGAAAAAAAAAAATTGTGCTGTGAAATAATTGTCAGATTCAAGAGTTATCACTGAATTCAGAGAGAAAAGCAATTCCTGACATCTGTATAGATGTTTTTTCCTGACATGTTATATTCAAGTTAGAAATGTAAATGAGTTTTAACATTTACCTAAAGCATTTGATTGAAGTACATAATGCCATTTTTTACTACTTTTTGTTTTGTTTTGTGATGGGGGGAAGAGGACAATGCTTCCAAGCGTTTCAAAATGAAACAAATAGCTGTTTTTTCAGAGGACTTTGATTATTAGGAGTTTTATGTACGGCTAACTCAAATACCTTCCAAAAGTAAAGAAAATATGTCTAACTTCTATGCAATATATAGTGAGGAATGTTTAGTGTTTTACAGGTCCAAGGTCTTGGTGGGAGTGAAGAGCTGTTTTCATACATGCTTTGTAATTACATGTTTAATCTCCCATGTTTATAGCTTATTTAAGCTGGGTTTAAAATCAGGACCTCATAGACTAATTAAAATTACTTAGTCAAATGTGCTGCAGTATTTGAGGAAGAGGATTGTATTGTTTCAGTTTTGCTGTTGTGATCACTATTGAAAGCTGACTTGGCAGAAGGCAGTCCCTTTTTCTGGATAAAAGGGAAACAGGCTATGAGATAAGTTATTGATGAAATTAACTGCTGAAGTGGAGAGGAAATGCAGCTGGCCAATACATGTCATAGTGTGAGCTCTATTAAATGAATATATGTGCAGTCAACCATTCACAGGAGCTACACTCGTCTTGAACTGCATTGATCTATAGTATAATTCTAAATGAAATTGATGGAAGAGAGCAACCATTGACAGGAAGGGTAAAGAGAACCGTGAAATGTCTTGTACAGGAAAAGTATGATGGAAAGTAGGCTCATTTATGCCATGAGTGGAAAGTGCATTGGAACTGTGGTATTTCTAGGTGTTCCTTGGTATCTCACCCTTAATTATTAGGCAGTGTGTGTCACTGGGCTCTTCAAAAACTGCTTTATAGTATTTATTTTTTAAAAGAAAATCTATAAAGAATCCTGTCAAGAATTTAAAATCAGCTTCTCAAGGACTTCAGATACAGCTTCACAGCTTGCATCTCTGAGCTTTAGGTGAAATCTAGTTGTGATCATGTGTTCCAAGAGCTGTTTATGTTAACATTTAAAGATTATTATTTTTTTTTTTTTTTTTACTATTAATATAAATACAGCTGTTACATGAAGGCTGGTAAGCTTCTTTCAAGGCTGTTGTGTAAAAATGCTGCCTTCTAGTCAGATACAAGTTCAGGTGACTTTTCTCTCAGGCATATCCTTTCAGACCGTTAGCTCATTGAACTGCTTAATTTACAGGCCTTGATGAATAAAACATTAGGTTCTGTTAGATTTTACTTACGTCAGGGTCCATGTGTCCTATAAAAGAATCTCTTAATTTTGTGTTCATTGGTAGGTACACTTTCCTGATGTTTTGCCTATTAGATTCAAAGTTTCTAGCACATGGTCTTCCTGTCTAAGAGGACTCAAACCTGGATAAACTCCCTTGGCAATGTTTCCTTCAGTTTAATTGCTGCCATATTACTTCTAGTGATGAAAATACTTTGTTTTTATTGGATTAGTTGAACTATGGAAGGAATTATGGGTATATATGCAAGTATGTCAGTATGCATTGTTTAAAATTTACAAATAACTAGAAAAAAATCTATTTTTATTTCACACCCATAGCAAACAGTTACAATAGCGTATCAGTTGCTAGGCTGTAGCATAATGGAATTTGTAATGATTACTTCAGAAATATTTAAGGTTTCTTTAGCATAGCAATTGTGAAGAGTATTGCTAAAATTTTACCACCTTTTTAAAAGGCTTCAAACTAGATGGTAGTTGTAGCTAATTGCAGGGGTTTAACTTAATTGCAATGTTAGTGTGCAGTCTTTTCTGAATCTGACATTAGTAACCTATGTACAACTTTCGACCTGATACCCGTCAAGCTAGCTACTGGGGTGAGAGTAGGCTCTGCACTGGTTTCAGTTTCCTGTTTCTTGAATATTCATCTTCTGTCTGTAAATCCTGCTGATTCTCTTCAGTATGTATCAGTCTATTATGAACTTCACTTGTCTTAAGTACAGTGCATGTGTTGACAGACTATTTTGGCCTTGGATCCTTGACAGTTATTTCTTTAAAGTATAATACATTGGGACCCATATGGTTTTGAATGGTATCCTTGTTAAGGATTTGATAAAAAAAAAAGTTTCAGAGAAGCCAGAAGACTATGAGCAGTGGAAGTTTGTGATGTCATACCAGCAAAGAGGCAAGAATCACAGGCATCAGTTCGTTACTCTATTGTGTTGGAATTGTACAAGTGACACAATTCTGAAAAGAAAAAAAATGAAACCTGTTTCAACTTCAGCCAGTGAAGTTATTTCTCTTGCTCATAGCATTTGGAAGCCTGTTTAAAAACTATTAAGAAACCTGAAAACTATCACTCCCCCCTGTTCCTAACAGGCATATTGTTAATTTTATCAGAAAAAATTTGCTATTGCATGGTATCTGGAGCATTCTTCGAAGAAAGCACACAGACATTGCAAAATCTGAATCCTTTTATATTTAGCGTGTTTATTTAAAAATGGTTTTAAATTTCTTTAGTTTCACTCTTCTGGTTTTTTTAACTCAAACTGAATTTTTGAGATTAAAAAAATAGTGTCTCTTTATAACTTCAAGGTTCATGTTTCATTCGAACTGACCAGCTCGATGGAGAAACAGACTGGAAACTGAAGGTTGCTGTCAGCTGCACACAAAGATTGCCAGCTTTGGGGGTAAGCATTTTTATCTGTTTGCTTTTAAGTTATCTTCCATGTATGCATACATACCTCTTACGTAAAAATTATTACGTTAAGTATTGAGAAATACCTGTCACCACAGTCTTAGCTTTTGCAATAAATAGATATTCTGTTGAATGAGAAGTTGGCTATGTAAATATTCTAGTTTTTAAATTGAAAAGAAATTGAGACAGAATTGGATTTTTATCTTTGAACTTAGTGGTTCTCATTGTGATCCCCACTGAGAACCATACTCTGAAGTGGCATATCACAGTTGTAGTGTTTTCAACCAAGTGTTATACTGCAAGGGCAAGTCATTTGTGCCTCAGGAACCATTAATTTAATCACTGGCTTGGAGGCTTGTGAGACAGAAGTCTGCTCTTGAAAGGTAAAGTATTTTTTGTGGTCAGGATGCTTTTTAGTCTGACTAGGTGCAACATGCAAGTTCTTGCAAGGAGGGCTCTCTGACGGTTGCCTGAATGTGTGTATTTTGTGTGTGTGTATGTGTTATGTCACAGGTAGCTCTTAAAATCATGAAAAAGGACATATGTATGTGTGTGTATATGTATGTATACATTGTATACATTCAAAATAGACATATATCTACATAAATGTATGTAGAATTGCATAAATGTCTGTTAAGGAGAAGCTGAATTGTGTCCCTTGTATTGGAGAAGCTTGCTGTTTTATAAGAGAGTGGATTTAGTATTGAGACTTCTGAAAACACACTCAAGTTACAGGCAGGTGAAAATTGTACAGAATTCCTAGTGTTTTGACACTAAGTCCTCTAGGTACATCCTCTGTTCAGCCTGGAGAAGAGAAAGCTGCGTGGAGTTGTCATAGCAGCTTTCCAGTATCTGTACGGAGTCTACAAATATACTGGAGGGGGGACTCTTCA
>JANHGB010020901.1:1122-17552 GCA_026283785.1 Coracopsis vasa
GTTATACCTTAGTTACTGGACTGTTCTTATCTCAACCCGTGGGAGTTACATTCTTCCGATTCTCCTCCCCATCCCTCTGAGAGCAGGGAGGGGAAGAGAGAGGAGTGAGCGAGGGCTGCGTGGCTGAGTTGCCAACTGGGCTTAAACCACGACACTCGCCTGCACTGGTCCTGAAATCATTTCACCATGCTAAGGTCCAGACTTATTTCACCATCATTGCAGACACCTAATTTAACAGCAATTTCACCTAGGCTTCCCTGAATAATTAACAGCAAAAGAGTGATGACTTGAATTGTTCTGCTCAAACACCTAAAATTTGTCTCATCCTCCCTGCTTATTTAAGTTCTTCATCTAAAGACTTAAAGTCAGGTAAGAAATCAAAATAAAGAAAAAAAATAAGAATTTTATTAATAAATAAATTTAAAAAAAATCAAAATAAGCCCCACAACCCAAAAAATTACCCTGAAACCTAGAACAGGAGATAAAGTCTGCTTTAAAAAGGCCAGATGGCTACTCAAATTTCAGAAAACATTTAATGCCTATGCATTAAAATATGCTAAAAAGTTAAAATTGGGTTTACAGTGTAATGAAGCAGATGGGCAGAGCATGTGCTGTTTTCTATGTACAAGAGCCCAATCAAAGCAAAACAACATCCCTTCTAACGTCCGCATGTTACTAAACTCAAGGGATTAATAACAATATATCCAGAGTGGTAGTGTTTCACTTCAAAAATTTTTTGAATTAAGATTAAATTTAAAAACTTGCTTATCTGATAAAGAGCACTAGAAATACAGAAAATACATATTTCAAAGTTGCATTTTCAGGCAATTATTTGAAAAGGATTTGTCACAGTGGGTGAAAATTGGTTTCTGTCTACTGGTTTGTAATCGTTTCTGCCTTAGAGTGGTTTTCAGGAGCCTAAGTACTCCAGGCTGGATGTTGTGAGCATTTGGCATTTCTGAATATTGATCAGTCATGTTCCACTCCAGAGAAATGAGTTTGCAAAATCAGTCTGTGACTTTCTTCTCAGGTCTGCCATTGGCTGGGAGAGGTGAAGGCACACTGTTGCATCTGTAGCTCCAAACACTGGCAAATCATCCTATTCATACCCAGAAACAGGCGGAGTGAAAAACTGCTGTGCCAGCAGTATGCAGGTGACAGGTAACATATTGACACCACCACAGCATCCCAACTGCACACTGTACCTGATGATACCAAAATTACCGGGTGCTGAAGCTGCAGCATCTGACACTACACTCTGATTACACATGCTGCTGCCATGTGTCAGTCTCCTTCCCCAGCCCTTTCCATTACAACAGATCGAAATGCACATGGTCCAAAGGAGAGCAGTACAACTGAGTGCTAGTACAACCACAATTTCATAGGACCTCAGACAGTTTCTGTGTACACTGGACTACGCCATGGTGCACAGAGGGTGGCCCACCCACACTGCACACCTCTTTCAGCATTTAAGCTATCAACACCTTGTCTGAAATCTGCAATTACAATAACATAAAAATGTCATGAACTGCTTCAATATCTTTTTTTTTTAATATCACAGCTGTATCATGATCCATTCCTATATGCTACTGCAGGAGCACTTCACTATGGACAGCAGCAGCGGAGCAAGAGGCAGGTTACATCCAAATAACTGGTGGTTTTATTATGTAAGATTTCAAAACAGGAAAATGGAATTTGGAGCTTTAGCTCCGAATGTTCAGGGATTGGGTGAGTGGATTAAAGCTTTTTACTCACTGTTCTGTTACTCCTCTCAAGATCGGTTTATACTGCAGAGGAGAAGGGGATATTGCTTAGAGGAAAGGGTTATTTGCTCTAAGCTCTGTCACCTCAGAGTCAAGAGTTAACATGGATTACATCCAGCTTTACCAGCTGAGTATCTTGTAAGAATGGAGAAACTTCTGTAAGGCTGGTTTCTTCAAAGCCGCAGAACAGTGTTTTAGAATATGGCTATTCTCTGAGCAGCAGGGCTACTTGTAGCTTCATTAATTTCTAAGAAAAATACCACTAAAATCTCTAACTGAATTTACACAGCACATATCCCACGATGAAGACTTAAGTAAATCTCAACAGTAACAGCTACATGTTTATGAGCACTTCTAGTGGGAAGCCATGTATTTTAGGGAATAATAGTAACATTTAGCATTTTCAAAGCACCTATCATTGTAGCATTTCAAACTGCTTCACAAATGTTAACCACCCAAAATGTATACTGTCCTGGGAAGCAGGTATTACATTCAATTACAGCTTGGTTTATCATCACAAATAGCTTGGTGCCTCCAAACTTCCAACTCAGCTGTAAGCACTAGGACATCTTCCAGGGACATGAGTACATTTTGAAAGAAAAAGAATAGTAAGCAGGAGGGGAAAGGCAGACAATAGCTTTTATACATCTTAGGTATCATAAACACAGGCACAAAAAGGCTCATCCTGATCAATGGCAAAACTATAAAACTCAGAATAAACCATACTGTTTCTTCCAGAAATTATGTTTAGACTCTTTGAAAGGACTGGTGAGGGGCACACACCCAAAAAAGAGGACAGAAAGTCTTACAGCTGTGAAATTGGATGAATACACTCACAATCCTTTTCAGAAGTGATAGCTGGTTTATCTTCCAAATGACTGTTTCAGAGGCTTCTTGCAGCTTCCAGCCTCAGTGGTTCATGCTTAGCCACGCAATCCCCAGATTTTTAAGGCACTACTCAAAGCAAGACAAAAACAACTCAACAATTGTCATGGCCCAAACAGTGGGAACTTATTTCACGGTTCAAGATACCAATAGAGGGTAGAAAGTGAACTCTCCAAGTCAATATATGCAAATAATTATAACACAGATTGCAATCGATATATATTATCGCTATATGGTATGCTAAAGACACTCATTCAAATTCATTCCTTGCGTAAAATCATTCATGTTCCCCAGAAGCCCTTGAGCAAGAAATGTCACCATGAAAATAACCCTAAAGTTCTAGTTAAAGGTTTCCAACCAAGCCACACTGATACCCTGCAGCTACTTCTTTTCCCAGTATATAAACTTACCACCTCTTCTTCCAATTTGATGGTACTGTCTGCAAATATTCTGTCTATGTAGGGATTCACTGAAATCTAATCACTTGAAGCGAATGAAATCTCTTCCCTCCATACTCTCCCTCTATATGGGGGACACTGTTCCCATGTCAGACACAGCCAATGCAAGCTGCTGACAGGTTTGTCAGACCTCAGCAACTTGCTTCCATTTTAGAAAAACTGAAATAGAAAAACAGAAAATGGGGATAACAATATTATCTTTCATCCACTTGATATTCATCCCATCTATTTAGATTTAAGAAAAATGCTTTTGTTTCCCTTGATGTTTGAACAGCAATCCAATCTTGGATAAGGACTGAAGCCTTGTCACAGTCTAAATAAAACTTTCAGAAACGCTGATGAACCATCTGCTCTCTCAGAATTAAACTGGAAGTGTTGAAGTACAAAACCACACAAATAAAGTCTTTGGTGCCTCGTAGCTGAAGAACAGAGCCCTCAAAAAAAAAAAAAAAAACAAAACAAAAAAAACCCAGCGGCTGCTTTGAAGAGAAATAATGAAAGGTCCTACAGTCTTGTACACTAAAAAAGATGGGATATTTCAGCAACTTTGACAAATTCAGAGCTATGTGCCTCTGTACCAGAAGCCCTGGTTCAGAGGTTCATAAAGGAACAGGTTTTTCTTGGTGAAAACAACACACCCTCACCCAGATTAACCTCCCGGCAGCCTCCAAATCCTGTTTTTACTTAGAAGTTTTATACTCAAGGTGAACTTCTGGAGACTCTTAAATTTCATGCTTCACCAACATCAGAGAAGGCTGCCTCCTGAATACATTGCCTTTGGGCAATATCTTAAAATCCAGCTAACTTCTGATTTTTCCCAAATGATGTTAAATCTTGATAACAAGAGACTTATTTTCAAACACTTCAAGGTGAGGTACAGACACTTCCAAGTCTCAGAAGAGGACTGCAACATGATCAGAAAGTAGATGTATTTTTTGTATTACTTAAAAACCTAATCCATAAATACATGAAGGGCTCAAATGATAACAGGCAAGAATTTTTTTTGGTAGCAAAGAGAGTCACAGGGATAGGGACAGCCATGAAATATAGCACACAACAGAAACTAAAAAAATAAAAGGGAAAAAATAAACAGAAAGAGCTTTGTGGTGTCGCCAGTTCATTGAGATGGATTTGTAAGAGGCTTAATATTGAAAATACCTTCATAACATTAAAATATTATCTCCATTCTGATCTTCATAGAATCATAGAACACTTTGGGTGGCAAGGGACCTTCACAGGTCACCTAGTCCCACACCCCTGCAATGAGCAGGCACAAAACACCACAAAATGTTTTCAATTTTATAATTTGGAGCTGAGGCTGTAGTCTTGAAAATGCAAGAACTTACTCTCTCCTCCTCCCCCTGCAAAAAAAGGGTATATACATTGCACAGCCTGGAGTCCAACCAACCTCCATGCTAAAACTAAGAATTCAGATTATTTTTAACTGCAGTGTATGTGGAACAAGCCATAGAGGCTGTCATTTCAAGGCTAGTCATTTGATCCCAGGTTTAACTTGATCAGCCACCTAGAACTAAATTATCTCTCTTGAAAAACCAAAAATAACTTCCATTTTTTGTTTTGATGAACTGTTGGTGCTGTAAGCAAATACTGGAAAACTTAATTACAGTCAACAGAAAGTTCCATTTATTGAACAGACACCTTATGTCCTTAATGAAACAGCAAAAAAGAAAAAGAAACCAAACCTACAGATGTATTAGAACTATTGCACACTACTCAAGCCATAGCTATAGATACTGGGCATAAGAAGTATCTTCTCTAAATACCTGCCAAGCACAACAGTAGAGTTTGTGGGTAATTCAATCACTGGTTATTTCTGCCACGATTCTGGGAACAGACTTTCCTGACCCAAATTAAGGACATATGGTGTCTGTCAGATGAAGGCATTTCTTATCTCCAGGAACCACAAAACCAAACAGCCATGAGCAGCTTGCCCAACTCCATTGGAAGGTGGATTTCTGGCTCTTCAGATAAAGGACAAACCCTCGTCCCTCCATTATTTCAGAAGCTACACCCACTGGAGAGCACAAACATCCTGCCAGCAGAATGACTGGAAATCCAGAGAGTCACAAAACCTACAGTGCAACATTTTTATTCCATGTGACAGTTTTAATGACTACCTCTTCATTTTTATGTGATCATACACGTCCTGTTTCCTTAGGATAACAAGAAAATTCCTTTGTGTAGCACCTTTGTGAACAATTTTCATCCATTATGAAAATATGTCAGTCATTAGTGAGTCAATATGTTTCTCAGTGTGCACGTCATCCCCACAAGCACCTGCAGCAGTGAGGTTTGGTTTGCTGCTAGATTTCAAAGATGACCATTCCCCAATTTCTGAATGGCAAATATATGTATTCAAAGGATGAGGTACTCAATCTAAAAGAGACAGCCAAGTAGTTCATGCATTGAAACTGTAAGTGACTGGAAGAAGGGGGGAAGAGAGAAAAGAAAAAAGGCATGAAGGCATGAATGAGTTACTGTAACGCGGAACTCTGCAGAAAACAGAAATGTATGCACAGATAATTTACGTAACTTACGTGTTTCACATTCCTACTGTTCTGCAGCATGCTGTAAAACCTGCTGTTATTACATGCTATACTGGCATGTCTGTTAGTTTCCAACAAGAAAATCACTACTTTGGCCTGCCTCTTGATCTTGTTGAGTTTTGTATAGCTCACTTGGTCATTTCAAAAACACAAGCTGAAAAAATATCTATAAATCAGATACTTGACAAAAAAAGAAGTATTCTGCGCTACTTAGCAAAGCCAAGGCTGTACCGCATCAAATTCTACTGCCCACTTTTTAACTACACCATCACTTAGAAAAAATTGCAGTAATATAACGGTTCAATATTCAATATAATGAAGTAGGCTCAACAATGTTCCACTAGTCACAAAAGAGACATTACTGTCTGCCGTTTGTGAATAAACTTCCCTTTGTTGGGATTTAATCAACCTTCATTTTTAATCTGCATACATAAAACATTAAATGCTAGAAGCTTTAATTACTTTCAAAAACATTTGTTGAATAATTTAATCTCAAAGCACAGGGTTTTTATACCAAGAACCTGAAGAATTTACTTACAGGCAAAATCCTTCAAATAATCTATCAGCTAAATCTGAGAGCCTTCATAGAAAGCTAACTCATTCTCAATGACTAAACACTAGTTCTATAAATACTTTTAAATACAGATCTTGTCTACATATCATGTGCAATGTTAGGAAGAGAGAGACAGCACAACAAAACATTTTCGATTTGGCCCAATCTCAAAATCAAGTCTGAATATACCAGATGTAAAACAAGACTTTTCTTGTTGGGAGGAAAATACTTCCCTGAGGTACAAAGTAGCTGATACACCAAACAGATGGTGTCACTCTGCTAGAGCTTGGTGGACATTACTCATTTCTATGGCAAAACATGTATCCACTAAAGCCATGAAACAAGTGTTAATGTATTTCTGGACCTCCTTTAACTGTAAACACCACATTCCACATTCATAAGGAAGACACACCTTCAGCCTCTTTCACTGCAGTAGTCCATGCACTAAAAAGCAGAAAAGAAAGAAGTATTTTCCTCAAAATTTATACAGTAATTGAGATGCATTCTAATTCAAATTCTTGAGCTCTCAAGGAGAAAAAACCCACAACAAACAAACAAGTATGTTTGTATAGTACTGATAGCCAGATCAGGGTCCGAGAACCAAAGCTAACACCAGTTCATGGATGAACACTGACCACATGCAGAAGTGAAGACCGAAATCCTTTCCATAGTCACAGTTGCAGCTTTCAGAGCCAAAAGTAAATATATATTAAGTTTTGTCAAGTGCTGTATAGAAACTTCCCAACAGTAGGATTTCATATTCCAGACTGTAGCTCTTTAGGAAAACTTCCCTTTAACTCACATATAAGATAACTTCTTATTCCTTTGCTATTACAACAAAGATTTATAGTAACATATAAGAAGGAAAGGTGAAACTTTCTATCACTCTCAAGCAGCAGAGGGGGAAGAAAAAGATAACTGGCAAAAAAGGTTGGGTTTTTTTCCTTGTAGCTCATTTATAATGGCTATCAACAATGGTAAAACTACTAATAATTCACTGATTCACCAAGGCATCAAAAGAGATCCCCATCATTTCATCTTCTATAGACTGCAACCCATTACATTTCACTGGGATACTACCTCTGTCCAAGAGCCAAGAATTTTGCTTGGGCATCTTTCTGGAAAACACTTTTAGTTCAAACACATCAAAAGGCAGAGAGTTCAAAACTTACCTCAGCATTTCTATTCCAAGGGTTAAATTGCCTCACTTAAAAAATACACTCCTTATTTCACTTTCCTTTTTTTTTTTTTTTTAATTTATGTACCTTTTGGTTCTTGTTACAATGGGACACCTGAATGTAACAAAGACTGGAACCTGGAAAGTGCTTCTTGCCATGTATCTGTTTCCTCCCTTAACTGGTGAAAGTCAGGGATTTCAGTCTCATCCATCTCTCCTATTTACATACCTTGTTTCCACCAAGCATAGCCAGCACATGTTTTACACGGTGTATGTGCGGGAGTTCCTGCTTTTAATGGAAATCCACTACATTAAAATAGGTAACACCATTCCCCTCATTAAGGGAAATAGTTTCCATGTAAATGTGGCTATACGCATTACTCTATACTCTGAGCACACTTTCTAAGCGCAACAGCTCAATGCAGATGGACAGACAAAAAAAAAAAAAAAAAAGGGGGGGGTGGGTTTAGCAAATTTTGCAATTTGCTAAAATTTTGTGTGCTGCTCCTCTTGTCCTTATTAGTAGTGCAAGTTCACGTCCCTACAAATGATGGAAAGACTCACACTGATATGAAGGCAACACAGTACAGTGTCTACAGATTGCCAAAAGGTAGGTGAGTGGTTAAGCTTCCATCCTGCTCAGCTGAGTCACACAGGATTGTGCTAGCAGCAACAACAGACCAGGAATTTGCAGCCCTAATCTGCTGGGGTTAGATAAAACAGGGGATACTAATTTTATTCAAAACCATGCAATTATCCACATAAAATGTTTCCTTAAAGTTACCCCTATTAACCAGTTTATAACTAATCACTGAAAGATATATTGGATCATACTTATCATGGTTTAAACCCAGCTGGTAACTCAAAACCATGCAACTGCTCACTCACTCTCCCCCTTTTTCTCCCTCCTGCTCCTGGAGGGATGGGAAGGAGAATCAAAAGAATGTAAATCCCGCAGGTTGAGATAAGAACAGTCCAGTAACTAAGGTATAACAGAAACGATGCTCAAAATTATTCTCATTATTCACAATTTAAGAGCATTTTCCAAGATTTATGGATGGAGAATAGATAGTACAACAAAAACAGACTAAACTCATTTTCCTACCTAGCAGTATACTTTAAATACAGCTTTTTTTTCAGGACTGCACAAATTTTCTCATGTAAAACTCCATGCACAGAAGCAATTTGTACTGAAATGAATGAAAAATCTTGCACATGCCACTTCCAGGATTTAGCCTACTTAGATGGTTTTGAGGATGGGTATTGACAAACTCTGAGATATTCCCTCAGCAGGAGCAGTACACTTTATTGCAGCCACCCTTGGAGCTGCCCACTGACACAGCAAACACAGCCTTACGAAAGTGCAACACTTTGGTAGCAGTAAGTGCACCTCGAATGACAACCACCGTGAGCACTACATTTAATAACATCTCAGGTTCCTGTCTTCAGGGCAGAAATCCAAAGCCTTAGCCAGCTACCAATAACACAACTTTGACATTTCCAATTCACAGAACCACCACTCCTCAAACCCAGCAGCCACTTCTGCAACTGTACCCTTCAAGGACACACCCAAGTCATACAGAAATTCTGCAACCAGCCAAGAACACGACAAAGGCTTTTAATCTCAGATTTCCTAATCTTCATCCTCTTTTAAATTAGTGGCACCCTTCAGATACATCCACCTACACAGCACTGTAGATACATCTATTACGAAAGATCATATGTCCTACAAACCTCCAGCAAGACATATTCGTGTTCTTTCCTTGTGTCTACTCTCTCTCCCATACCCTCATAGGCATCTCTCTAGTGAAACTGAGACCTCTTTACCACCTGCAGCCAATTAATTCACACCATTGTATTTCCAGCCTAACTGGGGAGGCAACAAATGCTGGTATGTTTGAAAAACAGCAAATACCTCCAAATACCTAAGAGAAAAATAGCGTTGCAATAAAAAAAGTCTTACATGGCAATTGCATCAGGCCTACAACCAAGTGAAAAAACAAAAGCACACAATTGCTTTTAGATGTATGCATTTATGCATCACCTTCTGTATTTATTAAAGCTATGCAGTAAAGAGAGAGGAGCAGAACTGGGGAGAGACACCATTTATGTTAAGGACCAGATATTCACAACCTCTATGCTTATGGGTGTTACATGGACCGGCTCTAGTCTGGCTCCCATTAGCAGCTAGAGCACCCCAAGTGTGCTCCTGGAGCACATCAGTTTCCTTAATTTTATCCTAAAGGAATCCAGTTCATGCTCAGAAACCACTCTGTGAGGCAACTCAAAGTTCAGCAAGTAACAATCAGGATTTGTTTCACTGGCAAGTTTTTGATCCAAACTAAAATGCTACCATGGGCTTACCCAAGAGTTATTGTACCACAATACTGAAATTTACTGCAGACCAAAGAAACGCCAAAGGGCAAGCTTGCATACAAACGCTCACAGAATATTATTTCAGTAGAAGTATTTCCTCATCTAGAGGTGAGCAATGAATAAATACATTCAGCATCTCCCCCACCCTACTGCTGGGGAGATGGGAGAAGGACACCTGACAAAAAGAAATGGAATAGCTAATTATGAGTAAAGAGATTCATACTTTTGTAGGCTATAGTAGTTTAAAAGATATTAACAGCAGCAGCCAAGGATACGTATTTATTTTACACTTTCAGTGTATTACCTCAGAAAGGCAGAAACTGTTCTTCCCTTTTTGAAGGAAGAGAAGTCCTTTACTGAAGCACCATTTCATCCCAGGAAAGAAGTGCTATTACGTCCATTTCAGCTGGCAACTGTGAGAGGAACTAAAGCAAAATCTGCCATTGCATTGCACTCACATTTTAGAAAAGAATCTTTATATACTCAGAAATGAGGCAAGATTTATGAAGAATATAACTGACAGTTTCCTAAATGTGAATAACACACTTAATAAAGTATAACCTGAATGAAACAGAAGATAAAGGGGAAAACACTCAAAGCTGGTTTCGAGGGGGAGAACTGTTCTGGGTTTGGGGGTTTTCGTTGTTATTGTAGGTTTGGTTGGCTGTTTTTTAGAACAGAAAGATCCAGCCCAATTTGGATTCCCAGCTGGGCTGGGTACTTTAGCCCCAGTGGAGAGGTGGCCAGAATAAGGGAGGTAAGCAGACCTCAGGAAAAATACCTTTCCAGTGAAAAAGCTTACTTTTTCTTTATCCAAATATATCCTTTGCTGACATGATACACACCCTTGCATGTGCTTCTTTCAGAAATTATCTATCATCTCTCTAGATGAATTATATGCAGTGAGACACCTATAGCAGATTCTTAGGTTTGGTGTACAGGATATCCCTGAGTTGATACACAAAGCTGTGCTGCTTGAAGAGTTAGTCCACTAAAGCCTTTTCTCCTGAAGTTTTTCCTTTTCTTGAATAAGTAGGAGGTTTCTATGCTACAGCTAATTATATTATGAGGAAGAAAAGCAAACCTTCTTCTCCTAAATTCTTGTAGAAGATATCACCTATCACGAACTCTGAAACTTTCTGCTAATGTCTGTTTATGTTTACACACAACAGAGAGCAGAAGTAAGAAGAATTCAGATTTCCTCTGACATTACTCCATTTTCATCTGCTGACCAGTATAGTCTTTAAAATACAGGCTTACTGTATTAATGTCATTAATGTTAAGGGATGGGATATTCAAAATGTGGAGTTATTCTAACAGAATAAAATTATATGAAATGTCTGTCTGTCTTCTATTGCTTCCACTAAATACATCACTCGGGCAGCTGAGACAGAAGATCACAATGGCACTCCTGGTTATCATGAGTCTATCCTCTTCCATGCCTGGATCACAGTATCAAAACACATAAATTCAATATATATTCATTATTATCCTCTGTTCTGAGACTCCTCTTACGCTATGTGAAAGCTAGCAGTACATTTAAGTGAGACAACATTCTTCAAGCGATTAGCAACAGGGAAATAAAAGTAAGGAAACACAGATGACAAAGATGTTGCTTAACTTACAAAGAGAAATATGACACTGGAGAAAGCAGAAGGGCTGTTAGAAAAGAATTGTTAGAAAAACTGTGTGTAGAAGATTAAAGATGAGAAGCTGGGGGGGAAGTATGATACAGGAGAGAATCACGTGGATACGTAACAAAACTGAAGGGAAAAAGAAGCAAGAGAACACTGAGAACTGCTCACACAGAACACAGCATTTTACAGAATCAAAAATGTATCTAAAGAGAGAGTGTAAAGGGACAAATCAAATAGGACAAAAAAAGACCAACCACCTCTGCAGGACCTTACAACTAAGTCACCAGAAGAGCCAAAGGCAGAACATCACATCTTTAATGCTGAAATCACTTTCACTCCAGGTTTGCTTGCCTCCTGGGTGTCCAGGCAAACAGCTACAGACAATGAGACAAAAAACTTACCTAGTGCTGGCAGGAGCCTAAGGAAAGCATTCTTGTTCCTCTGTTTAGTGATGTGAAGGATGTAATACAGCCCAATCTCACAAGCTATTCTGTTCTCCTGCAAGAATCTGTTATGGCAGAAGGAAAGTTTCTCAATGAATAAAGATAAAATAAATTATATATTCTTTTAAGAGGGTTTAAAATATCGCACCAAGCAGTTACAGCAGTGGCCAACCTCAAACCCACTGAAGAACAGCTATTCAGTGGCTGAGCAGATGATGATCACTGTGTACACTACCATGGTCCAGAAAAACTTACCATTCAACAAACACAGCACAGTCTTGCAATCAAACAGTTGGATTTGATTGTCAGCATTTAGAATATTATTTATGATCAAAGTGCTCTTCAAAATGGGTTTCAGAAGAAGCCCAAATGCTCAAAAATGATATAAAGCCCAATATTGTTTTGTTATAACAAAATCAGGTCAAATATCAGCACTGTCATAGCGGAGAATACAACCCTGAGGATACAAGTCCAGATTCTGGCATGCAGATAAGAGTTGTGCTGGAAATTAGTGCAAGATCTGAATACCAGAGAGCACACAAAGGTTTTCTTTATCTTTTTGAGGCCCTGGAGTGACAGGTTATCAACAGAGAATAAGTGTGTGACAGAAATGCCAACTTCACAATTTACAACAGCCCTCTTCAGAACCAAGCACAGGCACTCATCCAGCTGCACCCAAGTATCATTCACTCCTTGTTCACTGCTTGGGAAGCTACACAAGCAGTGTATTTGGAAGCAGTAACACCAAATACTTCCATATTCAACCTGCCAAAAGAATGGTTATTACAAGAAATATTACTTTATGTAGATTTTACTTGAGGAATCATAATGGAAGCCTGTTCTGCTACAGGAGAAGTTCAGGTTTGATTAACTGG
This sequence comes from Coracopsis vasa, assembly GCA_026283785.1. Classification (NCBI taxonomy): domain Eukaryota; kingdom Metazoa; phylum Chordata; class Aves; order Psittaciformes; family Psittacidae; genus Coracopsis; species Coracopsis vasa. Next base: position 13,857 of record JANHGB010020901.1, read on the forward strand.
CACTAAATCTTACCCCAAGGAAGTCTTCACTTTACCACACAGTATCTTCCCCTGTCTGTGTTGGCTGGCTCCTTACTGCTTTGCTTTGGTAACAACACTCTATGTAAGAACACAAAGTCAGTAAGGCAGGTTACGTACTTGGTGAAAGCTTCAGGGATGGTGCTGGGGTAGGGAATTGGTCCCTTCTCCTCTGAGGGCAGTTTCTGATCTACATTGAACGTCTGGTCATCCACCACAAAGGACATCAGCATAGGCAAGAACCTGGTGATCAACTCAACTTCCTTGAAGAGATGGAAGAAGAGAGGGAAAAGAACAGTGTTTTCATCAGTCACCTCATGCCACCTAATGGTCCCAGAGTGCTGTAACAGATAGTGAGGCACTTGTATGAGCCCCATCCTACACTTGGGAAAACAAGCTTCCATTATCCAGTTCTAGTTAAAATAATTAAGCAATTCATTTCCACGTGTTCCACTGGTAATTTGGAAAACTACTTCAGCTCATCTATAGAAATACTCCTGCTCAAATCCTTTCACTTGACAACTACTTAGCATTTCTTCTGTGAGACCTTTCCCAATGCAGCTGCAAGCATTGCATGTTAAGGATGATACCAACTGCTTTTATCAACAATAACAAATCATTTTGTCCATTCCCTAAGATGACAGGGATCAGTGCACAGCTAGAAGAGCAACAATAAAGAACAGCTCCTCACACAAGGCGGATCAGTCTATGTTGTATGATATTCACAGAATGGGAAGTTACAGCTTGTGACAATAACAGATAAAACAGATTTTAAATACAGATTTAGAGATGCCCTTCAGGAAAAGCTTCACAGTTGCTTTCTAAGAGATTCATGAGAGCACCTCTGCAAGTCAAATCAGTCACCCTCAGTGTTACAATCTCAGTATGAATGCACACCCTGTGGTAAATTTAAACATGCAGTCAACCTGTAATATATATTTTGGAGCCTTCAAATGCCCCCCTAGGTAGATATTTGCTGCTTTTTAGTACAGAACAGAAACAGCAAATTTCTCTTGAGAAACAGCCCTGCTGTGCAGCTTCCCGCCACCAGCTGAACATACCAGCTCCCAGACTACACCAGGGATACCCTTCGGGAAAGTATTTCCAGAGCAGGAAAGACTGTAGCTAAATGTGGCACTGAACAACATTGCTACAAGATAGCCGTAAGGGAAAAACATTCTTCACCTAAATGAAAAGTTGTTGCACTGCTTCCAGTTTCAGACCAGTCTCTGAAATCCCCCTTTCCTTATCCAAGATGTGTTTTACAAATGCATCAGTTGTGTAGTGATGTATCCAGGAACAACGTTCTGTACCCAGTTGTGTTGCCAGGATCACTGAGCACTCAGTGCAGAACCTAACATAGGTACAGTCTGATTTAAAACAGCAGGGCCAGGCATTCATGTAAAGAAAAAAGCAGGTAAATTAAGCTAAATTAAGCAGGCAAGTAAGCTTACAGTGTGCCTGCTTAGGCTGCTGCTGTGACCACTTACATGCTTTGTCTAAGGAAGCTGTGATGAGAAGTATGTTAAATCAGGGATGCAATAAAATAGTGATCAAGTCTAAATTTGTTTTATTTAATGTGTTAAATTCTACACACCAAAATGACTCACCATTTTTGGTTCCTTGAAGACTTGACTGTCAATCATGTCCCACGCCCCCTGTCCCAAAGACAGCATCCTGAGGAGCAGCAGCATATCTGGGCTTTCCTTGTATTTTTAAGGGGAGGAGAAAAACAGCTTTTTTGATCTTCCACAAGTTGCACATACAGATATTGATTTGGAAGTGGTGCTTTACATTCAAAGCTCTCCAAGACTGCTAAGGGCATTCAGTTCTCCCATTTAGTGGCAACTGATTCCTCAAATGGGACTCAAATAACAGACACACCTGATGGTTTGTGGGTTTTAGTAACATTCTAGAATGCACCAAGAAGTATGCGGTCAATCTGACCTTATTTTTAAAGGTGTAAAGCCAATCAGTACACTGAAATATAACATGTGACAGGACAAATCAAGTCATCTCAGCAGAAGTAAGGAGGAGAAAGTGTAAGGAGAACAATGGGGTTTTGGTTATATCGTGCCCTGAAACCAGAACAATTTTCAGTCTTACACTGGAAGTTATTAAATCCAACAATCAAATTTAACTCAGGGATAAACCCAGCAAATGCCTCACACTGTTCAGACACCTGTAAGGCTACACTCCTTTCACCATTAGCTTAATTTAAGCACCTCCTGCAGTCACTGCTTGCAGGAAGTGTATTATACCACAGCCAACAGACCAGAACAGTGTAAACTAATCCTCTGTGTTTACCATGGTGGGGACAAAAGGCTGCTGCTATTAGGCAAACTGATGGAAGGACAAAGCAGGAAGGCACCTATTGTGTACGTACAGAGCTGTTAGGATAGAATGAGCTGTGCAAAGAATTCATAGTCATTTCAGAGAGCTCCAAAACACCTGTCTCCAAACAGTGCTCCTGCAGAGCTCTGAGATACATGCTGTTGATGGAGAGGGAGCATCTTGTTTCCCTTATCTCAGTTTACACATGCATTTGAGAACTTAAATGTACTTCTACAGTGCCAGTCCTGTGTTTATGGATGCTATTCAGTTAAAACTACAGTTCAGATTAGGTACACAAGCTGCAACACTCACCCTGGGTAAGGTGTCCTGCCCAACCAGGTCTTGCACGTGCCTTATGGTACTCAAGGCTAAGGTGTTAATGGCAAAGGGATCACACAGGATCATTGATAAGTCCCTGAGAAGTAAAAATCAAATATGTGTCATAAAAAACAAACAAACAGCTCCATACCCAGCTGTAGAAACCAGCTTTCTGAGCATGTGTTTCACTAGATTAAGATATTTGAGCCCACTCTTTGTTGCCATCCTGTCAGCTATCAAGATGTAACATCAAAGTAGTGTGTGTATGTGTAGGTAGACAAAGGGCAAGTACTGTAACAATATCCTTACTATAATGTAAAACCTGAGTTTCTCTCTTTTGTTATCTACAGGTGTCCACCTGATGAACCTTCTCCTGCCTTGTAAAAACACCATTAATGTTATTTCTTCAACTTGAATGTTATCTGAAAACAATTACTACAAGTCTTCTGCACTGAAATCAGCCAGATCTCCCACAGTCAGTTACCACAGGCTGCAGGGGAGACTCAAGAGTGGTAACCTAATACAAGCTGTGTTGCCAGAATGTGCTTGGTTATGCCCTAGTGCATTAATGCTCATGATATACTGGATGTGACTGCACAGAAGAGCTACCAGCTGTTAGTGAGGTCTGGGGAAGAATTAACAACTACAATACCTGCCAGATGCTGTGACTGACAGGCTACTTATTCAGTTTCTCAATAAATAGCCCAAGCACCTTACCCCAACACTTGTTCTTGTCCTTTCTTCACCCCATCCAGAAAGCCCTGTAATTCCCGAGCTCTCTTGTTGTCCACAAACTTCTCCCGAATGCAAGCATCAAGGCACCAGGTGAACTGTTACAAAAACAGAGAAAGCTTTATGAAGCACAGCCACTCATGAAACCAGCAGTAAGATACACCATGTCAGACAAATCTGGCTCAGAATGATGGGGGCCACCAACACAGGAGGGATGTGGAGCTGCTGGAGCGAGGCCAGAGGAGGCCATGGAGCTGCTGCGAGGGCTGGAGCAGCTCTGCTCTGGAGCCAGGC
>JANHGB010020901.1:25344-39219 GCA_026283785.1 Coracopsis vasa
GGCCGCCCTGCCCGCTACCGCCCTGCATGAACCGGCCCCGGCCCGGCGGGGACTTCCCCCGGTCCCCGGCCGCTGCTGCTCCGCCGCCGCTCCGCCGCCGGCAGAGATAAGCCTCGAGGGGGCAAAGGGAAAAAAGAGGGGAAAGGAAGCGCAGCTGCGGGGTGTATGCTACAGTTCTGTCCCGCTGTTCCCCATCCCCGCCACGGCGTTTCGGCAGCGAGCAGCCAAAGGTGCGGCTCCCGAGCTCTGCAGGGGTGGCAGCTAGCCTGGGGAGCTCAGCATGGGGCATCCCAATCCCTGTTTTCACGAAAGCGCTTCCCTTAGGAAGCCCATGGCTATAAAAGGGGTCAAAGTACTTATTTTATCCTGTTTTGTGATTAACTCAGCATAGGAGACTTTTAGGAAGCTGTGAAAAAGAACTTCAGCGAAGACCTTACTGTGTGTCCCAAAGCATCAGCTGGTTTGAAGGGGTTTTTTATAAGGACCAATAAAGAAGACTGTCTGAAATTTGTTTCTAACCAGCAAGAAGAGAACAGTTGAAAATGTGAAGGTAGATGCTAACTGGAGGAACCGTGAACATGAGTTTTTGTAAGGAAGAAGAACCTCAAACGCAAGCAAGTGGAACACTTAGGCTTGGGCTGAGCTGTTTGTTAATTCAGATGGGTTTCAGGATCCCACACACAGTAGGACTGCATAACACAGGATTGTCACCTGGGGGTGACAGTGTACTAGGACAGGAACACCTGCCTGACAGGAGCAGCCCTAGCCTGGGTGTCAAGATATGTCAAGGTAGAAGGAAAGCTGTCCACAGACAGTGAGAGATGTGTTCGAACTTTTCATTTTTTGCATCCAGCCTCACAAGAAAGTTCAGTTCTGATCAGACAGTGAGCGTAATTAATAGCAGTGACAAAGATCTATGATTTCAGCCTATGGTGGTTAGAAAGGACGAAGAAGATGACAAGGTACTAAGGAATTACAGACCAGCCAGCCACAGAATAGTGTTGGGTATTTCTATCATTCTGTATCACCCATCACTCTGCTGACTCCTCCACCAACCAACAGATGCAATTTCTCATGAAGTCCTGGTAAGAGTTCTAGAAATATAATCAAAGTAATTAAATGAACTTTGCAAGCACCTAGATGAAAACTAGATGACGACTAATGGCCACCATTAATTTGTCAAGAGCTGATCAAGTCAAACAAGTCTAATATCTTTCTTTGATAGGGTAACAGGCCTTTGGGCAGGAGAACACTGAATGTCATTTATCTTGATTTGGAAGGGCTTCCAGCACTGTCTTCCAGGACAGTTTCATGAGGTAGAAAGAAACATAATCTGGAATAGAACTAAAACAAGCATCTACAAAATTGTCTCTGCTATCATTTCCAGGGGCTCCCAACCACAGCAAGGCTGCAGCGCAGAGGTTCTTCGGTGGTCCAGGCAGGCTTCGCCTGTGATTCCACAAGCACTATGGTGGCTGAGCACACTACACTCATCAGATCCACCAACAGCATGAAGCTGCAGAGGATGCCAGGTATTAAGAGTACATGGAGGTAGAACAGGTGAGGTCATATTTTCAAATGAGAAATAGACATTACAGAGGATCTCAAATCTGCACCTACGGCAGTCTCCTGCTGCAGTGAACCGGCCAAGTAGTGCACTGCGAGAGACAAGCAGGATTACAGCTGTCACAGTGAATGGAGAAGTCCTGTTCTTGTCAGTGCTGGCAGGCCATGTGCTGAAGAAAGCAGCCAAGGCCAGGGAATACACAGTAACATAGATGTTTGATGAAAAAAAAAACAAAGGAGGGGCAAGAACATGCTCTGAAAACAGCCGGGATCGGGTAGTCTTAAGGAGAGAAAACAGAGGGCAGATATGGAAACAATGTTCAAATGCTTAAAAGGTGCTACAAAAGAATGAAAATAGCCTCTGTGGGCATGGTGGATGGGATGAACAGCAATAAATGTCTGTCTGGAGTGATATGAGTACAGTTGGTGCTGCCCAGGATAGAATTGTCTAAATTAACTGACTCAATCTCTTTTAGTTGCTGACTTTATGATTCCTTTCCAGCATGACACTTAAGGACCACCTGCAGCCCCCGGCATGAGACCTAGCTGCAAGAGCCTGTGGTGAGGGCTTGCACTGCATGCCCTGGGTGTCTGCACAGTTGCTTTCTCTCAGCTCAGTATCAGCCATTCCTGCACTTCTCATCACACCATCTCTGCCCTTACCTCTCCATTTCATATCCCTATTTTCTCTTTTGTAATTCATTATTTCCCTACCTTCTGTACCCTCACTGCTGCCTGACTTGTCCCTTTACCTTCTTGCCTTCTGCTACTGTTTCTTTTCATATAATAATTGTGCTATGCAAAGAAAATGCAAGAAGGGCAACCAAGATGGCATCTTCTGTACGCCGACACCTATTGCTTTGCTTCATTTCTGCAGAGCAGCCTTCAGTGCCAATTCTTCTTTTGTCTTGGCTGCATTCTGTATGACTAGGGGTCTTATTTTTCCTGAGCAATGCCTAACATGGGGAGACTTTCGCTTTGACTGTGGCCTGTAGGTGCTACAGTAATACAAATAATAAGTCTTAGAAATAGACACGTTCTAATTCATGCTGTTTATGGCACAGCAAGTACATTGCAACTCAACTAATTACTGAGCCCCCATCAGAACTGAAGAATTCTAATGATTTAGGGTTTGAATGGACACTTTTCAATAGAAATTACTTTCAGCTTGTTTTTGATGAGATCCATTGTGAAGGAGTTCTGCTATTAATCAAGAAGGAAAAAGACATTAGCAGTCAGTTTAGCTGAAGCTTGATTATTCATTCAGAATATATTCACTGTGACTTTTTATCACTGTAATGGACTGAAATATGGACTGTCTGTTTCATAAAGGTCATGCATGCTTGTGGTTCGGTATTCATAAATCAATCAGAATTATTGGAAACATATTTTGGAGGTAGGAGTTTGGGGATTGGCTCTATACACACGGAGTCTTATCTAAAGCTTCTTAAAATCAATACCAAAACTCTTATAAATGGCACCCGAGGATACCTTTTATCATCACTTTTGAATGCTGGTTAATTGGTTCATAGTATTGATGCTTTGGTGATATTAAATTAATTTAACATTTTTCACTACTGCCCACACCAAGTTTTATTTGGGTCTTTTTTAGTAAATTACTGTTCAAAAGTCATTTGACTGGGTAGTTTAAAGGAACAGTTGTTTTACAGCTGTTAAGTGGACACTTTGAAACTGAAGCCGGGTATTAAAACAGATGCCATATGGGTAAAAGCAATTAAGATGTACAGTATTTATGGTAGTTTCTTGTACCATTTTCACCAAAACACCTCATAGTATCAGCAGGAAAAGCACTTAAGGCTTGGGCAAAAAAGCTGCAGAAAAAAAATGGAATTATGCTCTTCAGTTCTTTGCAGAGTCATTACACTAATTCATCTGTGTTTCAACTGAAATGTTATGTTACAGACTCCTTGTAATTTCCTCCATCTTCCCTATCAAATGCAAGATCTGGGTGCATGAGTCAAGATGTAACATGATTCTTTTATCTTCCACATAAAATTAATATGAACTCCATCACAATATTATTTCATTGCTATAGCCTGTATCACACAATGACTTAATAACAAATGTGTTTTGTTGATACAGCAGACTAATACAATACGCTGATTTTGGACAGGCAGCAAGTAAGCCAGGAAAATGTTAAGGGAGTAAAAAGGCCAGACGTATGTGCAAAAAGAATATAGAGGAGAATGCCACAAGTGAGAGGAAATTCTCCCTTTTCTTTTTGAAGAAGCCCTAGTTGCTTACTGCTTTCCCAGACAGCTACTACCACTTCAGGCTAGAGCAGTTACTGAGAGCACCCCTCAGTACCAAACACTGTATGTGTGCCATGAGTTAATCATTCCAGTGCCCCTGGGAGGTGGCTGGGAGGTGCAGTGTCTGAGCTGAAGTAAAGACATAAATTCTGGGTTTAAATAAAGTCCTGGTTATCAAGTGATTTAACTGTGTTGCGTCACGCAGATCACCATGAAGAAGCACAGTCATTACTAGAACAATGCAGATCTTGTCCCTTCCTTTGAGAGCAAGTTTTATGTTTGGTAAGTCCGCTGCTGCTCCAGTGGTGGAGTTTCAAAGAACAAAAACTGGAACAGGTAGCTTTGTTTTCTATATATTTTATATGGCCCTTATCACTGTGTAATCAACAACTGTACAGCCCAGTGAAGATGTAAATACTACTTGATCACTAATTAGCATTCCCATAAAAATAAGAAGTGTGGTTAATCTTTTATGTCCAGCTCACCCATTCACTTTGCTTCTGCCATGTAGTCAATTGACTGAGATCAAAAGATTCTCAATCAGCTCTAGCCTAGAAATTGAGGTTTGTATCTCTCTTGCTAGCAACCTTACTGCTCAGACTCTTCTAACCTCCAATCATATTACCCACAGCCTCTGTGCAGCACAACACTGATGAGTTCATGAAAGCTACAAGATCGCTGCTTGAGAGCTTGTCAGTGGCTTTTAGAATCAAATTTTATGAATGTACGTTCATTATGGATTTCTGTTGACTTTTAAAGCTCTGGCAACTGGGCTAGAAAAGTCCTTGAAATTATGAAGTCAAGGACTTTATAATTAAAATTATTTGAATTTAAATATCAAACTAATGTGACCAAAAAACCAAGAAAAATTAAAATGATTGCCCTTCAGTGGTGTTTTAAGTGGCTTGCGAAAACTAAAAATACTTGTCCAGAGGACAAATAACTCTAAGTCACATAAACCTGAAAAACAGACAGAATGTGGTTTTGTACAGAGTATTCTTTAAATTATGGTTTTAAATGACAGAATATTTGAACTTTGCTTCTTAAGAAATTCTTTGAGGGAGGGAAAATTCCAGGCAACTTCTGCTTTCAGAAATACATTATATTCTAATACCTGCTTCAGTGAAAGGCTATTTTCTTTGTGAATAAATTGTACTCATGTTTTTCTCTCCTTGTCTTGTTTTAGAAAAACAACCAATGCAAACACTGAGTTAATACAAATAAATGCAAATATATTCCAGCAGGAAAGTTACAGGACTTATTAAATATACGTGCAAATATTTTAGTAAAAGGAAATATACAGAAAAGAACTTAATTTCCAAAAAAACCTCTCATTAACCACTAAAATGCACAGCCAGCATTCCAGAGTGTTTGAAGGAATAGCTTATAACAGAAGAACACAGGAGCTGTGATTACTGATCTATGGCATCCCCTCCTGATTACCCAACAAGGTATGCAGTCACAGGTAACAGTTTCCAAGAGAAACAGAGATACACTAACATGTTTGTCCAACGCTACAGCCTGGATCTAGGATTCAGGGGTCACTGTAGATGTCCTCATGTGTCCAAACTACGTGCATTCACCTGGCAGAGGGTCCTGCAGGACCTTCCTCCCCCACCTCTATGTGAGCGAGCAGTAGTCAAGAGCCAGGTATGAATGATGTCTTCATGCCTATAGGGAGGAATTTCACACATTCAGAGGAAAGCTTTTCATTTGCTGCAATTCTGACCAGCTTAATTATATTTATAAAATAATTCTTCTTACCAGTGTTGCACAGAGCAAATTTGCAAAACATAAGTATGAATTGAAACCCAAAGTAATATGTATATTCTGACAATACCTTACCATATACAAAGTTCAAAGGGAAAGGCATGCCCTGCTTCAGAAGTTCTCTACAAAGTAACTCTGTACAAATTTATTTGTGGATTTTAAATCCTAATGGTACCTCACAGAAAAAGACTCTGATTCGTATTTATCAAGCAGTTCACTAACATAAAACAGTACTACTTGTGCTCATTACTAAAACTACTTTTTACTCAAGAAAAAAGTTATAAAAGTTTTGTATTACATAGGGAAGAGGCAAAACTAGATCTTAAGATTTTGAAGCATGTATTTCCCCTTTTGTAACCATTGCATCATATCTCTAAGCTGGAAAAAGTTACTCTAGGAACCCCTCACCTATGAAGATCTGTTATAGCTGAGTTTACATATAATAACTTTTGGCTTACTTTTTAATTCTTAAGAAGACACACCTGAAATTGAGGGGGGAAATAGTAGTTTGCATTGATGATTGACGTGCATAGCAGATAAAATTTAAGGTTTAGATCTTTAAACTTCTCTTGAAGCATATTGGTAGTAAAATATATGATTCAAGAAATATAAATATATTGTAATCGTTATTGACAAATCTGCCAACTTTTTACAGATTAAATCAGGTTAAATTTGATCAACAGCTGACTTGTCCAGGAACTCAGAAATCTTGTACTGACATAGGTATAAATCAGAAGTATATCTAGAAAAAGCAAAAAGTTTACTAGTGTAACTTTATGGTTAAAAAGCCACAAGTGGCAGAACCGATTTTTTTCCCCTGGGTGGTTGCTACACAACTATTCTTCAAAGAATTTCATACAGCTTGCATGTACAATGACATTAAATGCTCGTTGAGGACCTCCTATCAATGGTAAATAATTGATAAAAAACTCAGACTAATATTTAAACCCATTTTATGACCTAGTCCACAGTTTACTGAAATGGAATTGCTGTATTCAGGAATCTAAGATCTACTTGCTACTCCTGGAAGACTTGTCAGATTCACAGACATTTAACCATCAGGGATGCAACCAGGAAGCAACTGGAATCTTAAAAAGACCTTTAATAGATTAGGCTCTTCCTTATTACTAAAACTTACCCACAGTGAATGCTTAATTTAATTGAGCTATTTTGAAAATGTTGCTCTTATAGATTATATAAATCAATAGGGATGGATTTGGAAGACCAAATTTCATTTGCTAATTTGGGGGATGGGGAGGACGAAACGTAGGATGAAAAAAAGAGAATGAGTGGAGTTAAAAGTCAGAATAGAGTCATAATAAAATGCCATAATCTACAGTAAAATGAAACTTGGAAAAAAAATACCTAACTGAAATGTTTTAATAGCACTGAAATATTTTCTTACTACTGGAGCAAAAGGATATGTTTTCCCTATTATGTTATTTTATTTAGTGTCATTATTTCTATTACATAGAAGTAACACTATGCTAATTTTACTACATTGAGAAATTCACAATTAATTTAAGCCAGAAAGTTAAAGAAAACATTTCAATACCAGTCCAAACTATTCTATGTCCCTTTACTAAAATTTTGTTAAAATCTGTATAATCCCCCACCCTTTTGATCAGACTCCATTCTTGCAGGATGATTGCCCTGTGAAATATTTTCCATCCAGCTCTAATTCACTCTACAACTAAACCAACAAGCCATATGATGCTAGCAACAATTAAAACACAATTTTCTATTGAGAATGTTATTTTCCTTTGAAACCGAGTTATGACTATGTGCACTTTATGCTTAAAATTAGAAAAATCATCTAACACTGCACAGTTTGGTTTTGAAAATGGTAAACTCCATTGGCTACCATAATTCTAAAATGCCCTAAAACATTGAGGAGAAAAAAGAGAACAGCAGTTCTGTTTTCTGTTCAAAGACTGTTTTATGTTCAATACCCTTAATTCTGATTAGCAATCACTGGCTAGAGTACACCTTAGAATCCCAGAAGACTTATTCCTGCATCAAAGGGAAGGAGAAAAGATCTTGTATAAAATTATACCACTGAGCATTTTTTCCATGATATTATTACAGTATGGAATGGAGCTGTCACAGAACTATATGATAAAAGCCTATTCATCCATAGCAGACGTCACATAATGAAAGGTATCAAACATTTGTATAAAAACCACATATATTATCCAAGATTTGTATAATACCTTTTTTTTCCCAAAGAATCTGAAAATGTTGTACAGATAGACACATTATCCCATGCAGAAAGCTATTCAACCATCAAAGAATAACAACTACAGCTCAAAGCAAAGCAGAATGATACAAACACACAAAAAAAACCCTTTAGAAATTAAGGAAGTATTCTCCAGTTAAGACTATGAAGAAGATGTTAAGTATACAGTATGTAAGTATACTGGATTTAGGAAAAACCTTGCTTTTACAATCCTGATTCTTGAATAGAATAAAGTAGGATGTCTCTTGAACGCTGTCCATCACAACATTAACTGAAAGAAATAAATGCTTATGACTACTAAGTATAGTAATAAGAATGATAGGTTATGCTGATTTGGTCTGGGTTAATTTTCTTCATAGTAGTCCTGTATGGGGCTATGTTTTGGATTTGTGCTGCAGTGTCAATAACACAGGGATGTTTTTGTTACTTCTGAGCAGTGCTTACCCAGAGTCAAGGCTTTTTCTGCTCCTTACACCACCCCACCAGCACAAGGCTGGGTGTGCATAAGGAGCTGGGAGGTGACACAGTCAGGACAGCTGACCCTGGCTGACCCAAGGGATATCCCATACCATATGTCATCATGTTCAGCATATAAAGCTGGGGGAAGAAAGAAGCGAGGGGACATAGGAAGTAATGGTGTTTGTCTTCCCAAGTAACCATGTAATGGAGCCCTGTTCTCCTGCAGATGACTAAACACCTGCTTGAGCATGGGAAGTGGTGAATGATTTCCTTGTTTTGTTTGCTTGAGTGTGCAGATTCTGCTTTACCTGTTAAACTGTCTTTATCTCAACCTGAGTTTTCTCTCATCGCAGTATTAAAATATTACTTATTAAGAAAACCCCAAACAAAACAACAAACAACAAAACCTCAAACTTCCTTCTGTCGATGCATTTTATCCCCAAAACAGGGGTGTCTAGAATAGCTAGAAAGGAATAATTACATGAATACAGCACTGTACTCAGCAACAGTCTACATAATTTCTACAGGCACAAATTTGTTCGCAACACTGCCATTTGGATTGCATATGGCTGAACTCTCAGTTCTAGTTCTGGTGGTGACCAGATATTTTATTTGTATAATACTCTGTAATTTTATCAGAGCATTTTTATTTTGGCAGTTATTGTAGCATTTCTGCTCAATAAAGAAGGTGGCAGAGACACTTGAGGGTACTTGAAGAAGTCAGAGAGTGTGATTTGAGGCAGAAGAGATCTCTTTCCATTTCAATATAATTATCAAGAATCTCTAATTAGAAGCAAAATAAGTAAGAAAAAGGCAGACAGTGAGAAAGTTAATACAGCTGGAGACTTAGGAGGTTGCATTAAGAAGCGTTACAGAAACTTTGGGACTATTTTTAACCTTGAGAATTGGACACAAACCTCAGCCTTCCCAACTGTGTTGATAGTGTCCTCCCAGGAGACTTTCAGAGGACCACATATTGGCACATCGGTACTTTGATTCTAAATAACTACCTAAAACCCATCCTCAGCATCATTACTCATCTGGTAGCCACATTCAGAAACGCTCTTGAGAATTTTGACAGGCTATTGGGCAGGAGAGACAGATAAAGAATTGCTGATGCTTCTAACGCTGGAGAATCCAGTAGGTTTGAGAAAAAAAAAATTACTATTAAGGAGAAGAGCTATTCTTCACATCACTCCCCCTTAAGCTAGGCTGATACAGTGAAAAAAATCACACAGATGATCAAAAAAGTGGTTATTATGAAAGTCTGAAACTCTCAGGCCAGCTATTTGGTTGGGAAATTGAAATGGAATTATAGGAAAGGAAATAACGGAGCCCCCAATTAAGTATCTATGGTAGCGATATGTAAATGCCATGAAAATGAAAAACAGTTGCAAAAAGCTGAAGGTTTAGCACACAGTCAACAACATAAGCAGCACTACAGCATTAATGGAATACATTGCAGAATTGGGATTTTGCTGTAAATGGGTAATAAATTGTTCAAGAGCAGGAAGAGAGAAAAAAGGCAGCCTTGCCTCTGTATCAATAACACGTATCCTGGTTCTGAATCTTGCAATTCAACAAGTCAGAAGGAATTACTGTTGTCTTGAATGACTCTGCTTAAAGATAAAAAGGACCATGAATAAGGGTGCTATACTGTAGGGAGTCATTCGTTCCCTATTTAACCTTGAAGATCAAGCACATGCCTTAGTCTTCACAAATCTCCTGAGATTCACATCTTTGTACTGAAGGGAGTAATATTCAGAAATATCCTAGGGAAGGATCAGGCAGCAAGGAGGATTTTTATTCTACAAACGTCTGATGGAAAAGCAATACATGCTGACAAAGATATGTCACCTTTCTGAATACACTGGGGACAGTATCATCTTTTCCAAAAGAAAGTAGAAACCACCAGGGGAATAGAAGGAAGATAAAAAAATGGTTAAGAATCTAAAGTTAGAAAATTATTCCAATGAGATAATTATGAAAAAGAAGGAAGAGGTTGAAGAGTTTTCAAAGAAATCTCTGAGAAATTCAAAAAAGATGGGGTAATTCTGGTGAATTGGAGAATGGCAAAAATTGCTTGTCTTTAACAAGGAAAAGGAGAATAAAATATACACAGACACCTTTGTCTTCAGGGCTCTAAAAAATATAAATACAGAACTTGATTTTATAGAAAATAAAGTGATAAAAAGAACAGCCAGCATTAATTTATCCATACCAGGTAATATCCAGCCAATCTAGTTTTGCTCTTTAACAGACAAGCTGTGGATAATCGGGAAACAGTGGTGTAAGACTTCAAGAGTAACACTACCTAATTCACAAAAGAAAATGAGGTTTAGATGAATATAGCATTGCGCAGCTGGTTGACAAACTGTGTGAAACATCAGGTTTTACTATTTAACTGCCAAAAGTATTTTCAATTATGAACTTTCATGGACTTTTGACTAAGTCCATTATTATTCATCATTATTTCACTTATTAGAGAGTATACTTACAGGCATTTACAAGTACAAAACTCAAACTTGGGAATGTGCAGAAAGGCAGACTACAAACAATATCAAGAACAGGATCAGAATAGAAAACAGGCTGGAGAAGTGATCCAGGATAAACAACGTGAAATTCAATTTAAAAGTGTGTAAAATACAACCCATGCACAGGTGAAATCAGATGGACAAAAGCAACAAGCTGACAAACTGCAGTTCAAAAGTAATGGAGAATCATTTTCCCATGCTGCGTGTTGCAGTGAGCCACGAGCTAAACACAACTCAGCAGTCTGATGCTGTTCTCCAAAACGCACATAACAGTCCTAGGACAGATAAAAAGCAGTGCAAAAAAAAAAATTATTTGATCTGTTTAATAATCTTGAGGGTCTATGGTTAATTTTGGTCTCTACACTACAAAAAACAAGACGGGGAGCAACAAGCCAAGTAGTAAAGGAAATATGAGATCTGAGGAGCAATTAAAGAAATGGGATTTATTTAATCTAGAGAAAACATGATTAGATTTTATTTGCCTAGACTTGGTAAATCTTCCACTATGTGAAAAAGTGTTATAAGACAGGGGGTACCTGTTTTTTTAAAAAAGCCTTTTTTAGGGAAAGACAAGGATTTTCAGTATAGGAACTACAGAAATGGCTCAGAAGTATGTTTCTAATGCTATAGAATTTCCCTCATTACTGACTGTGTCTTAATTGACCAGGTACTGTCAGAGGTGGTTTACAGGCACTTCAGCAATGGACAAGACGAATCTGAGGAGTTCCTTCAAACCCTCAGTTTCCATGACTCCCGGCATTCCCTTTCCTCCTGCAATCCTCCTTGCATGGTAGCTGAATACTGTCCTGAATTAATGTTTTATCCATCCTTAGACTGCTGTATAAATAAATCCAATGACACTTTACCACATACCTGAAATTAAGCACATGCTTAAGTGCTTTGCTCAACAGCAATATACTTTAAGCACATACTTTAAAACTCTGCAAACTGTGGCTTTATAGCTTTCCAAAGTCATTACAACATTGACGTGGGTCTAAATTATTGCTACACAAGAACGTAATTGCCTGCTATAAGAAAGAGACCTAGAAAAGGGAAGAAGAATGCAAAAGACAACTGCTAATCTTAATTTTGTATGTTCATATTATTTTCAGAGGAAACAAATGAAAATGATAGTCTCTGCATAGTCGTCTTCTTAGACAGGTATTTTCTGAAATCAGTTGCCATGCAAATTTTAGGTTTAATAACATTGACCTAACATATAGGTGACTGGGATCAAAGCAGCTTTACACAATGTTGTGTAAATCAGGGCACACAATAAACTCAAACATAACTTTTAGGCAGAAGGGAAGGGTGGGGGGGTTCTGAATGTTTGAGGTTTTTCAACCTAAAAAACCCCAAAATAGTCTTAATGCTACCAAACATGACTGGTCTGTCTCATAATGACTTTTTTTGGGAAAAATATTCTATGACAAACCTATCTATATGCTTTTCTCTTCTTTCTTTGTTTTCTGGCTCCCTCTTTCACTCCTACTAAACACTTATTTTGACCCTTAGGTTCAAACACTGACAGCTACTTTGGTTTAGTCAATATTTAGCTGCCTGATCAAAAGACATTCAACAGAAATCAGTATCTGTGTTTTCTTGTATGGTATCAAGCAAAAGAAACTGCAGGATTGCAATTTACTATATTACCTATCAAGGTGCACAATCTTTTTTTTTTTTTTAATTGCATATTTTATAGTATGCTTAAACTGTACTTAATTACTTGCTGCAGAATGAAATCTTTACAAGGGTATTCCGTATCACATCTTTCAACTTGACTTTATTTAAAGGATGAGATGTCTTAGTATCTTCCTAATCTTGAAGCACAGTCTGCCATGTAAAGAAAATCGTATATAAACACAAAGATTTAGACACTATTTCTCAGAAAATCTGTCACCATTGGACTTCCATGGAAAAAAATATAGGAAATAGGAGGACAAGAAATTTTTTATCTAAAAACTAGACCATCAGAAGATTATTAATAATTCTTAGTGTTCACACAGTCAGTGTTGAAAGTAGCATTATTAATGATGTGGCATCAAGAAGAATTGCAAAGCCACAAAGACAACAAAGTAATTTGCAAAAGTACAGTAGGCCATCACAATGATGCCAAGATAGCTTTAAGTGATAGAAATTCTGTGTATGTTCATGCATTAAACACTCTAATATGGCATTTAACCACTGGGGTCCGGTCATAACTTTACATCTTTTTTAATACATTAATGACATTTAGTGATCAAAAATAACTTCTTTCCTACTGAGGACCTGTCCTCGTTTGTCACTTCTTTCCCTTTAATTAAAAAAAAAACCCAAAAACCAAAAAACCAAACAAGCCACAACTCTGACTGAAGAAAACAGAAGGAACTATACACTGCTTCATTAAAAAATAACAACTTGAATGCACATTTTGGAAGTGGCTATTGAAACAGTTTCATTAGGGTTTACATTATCTTATCCAATAGCCACACTGTTCTGTAACATTTATCCCTTAACAGAGAAAGAAAATCGTGAATACTTTGACATTGAGGAATAACTTTGTTCCTCATGTCTGCTCTGGACTACATTCACCAGAGTTAAAGCTTTACCAAGACAGCAGCATTTCTTCAGAATAAGTCGGTTAGCTCCAGCCTCAGGCAGCACAAATCTGGAAGCAATAGGCAGGTAAATATTCAGATACTGACACACAACAGGAATCTCTGAATCCTGCCAGCAATGGGTATTTTGCTGCATCAGTGCTGATTTTAGCTTCCAAATGCAGAATAGGGTACTTTATTCCAACAGAAACTGTAAGGCTATGAATGTTAATTGACTGAAACTATTCAGATTAAAGGGACCTCCAGCTTTCCACAGGTTTGGTTAAAGAATTCAGTATTTCTGAGAGTAAAGAATTCTGAAGTACTGAATTCTAAAGAATTCAGTATTTCTGAGACCTCACTTGAAGTATTGTGTGCAGTTCTGGTGTCCTCAACATAAAAAGGACATGGAACTGCTGGAACAAGTCCAGAGGAGGGCCACGAGGATGATCAGGGGA